>CAOJBJ011561916.1:0-16618 GCA_948291685.1 Euphorbia celastroides | reverse complement strand
GTCTTCTTTGCCAAATTTCAGGAAAATCAGAGACACAATATATCTGAGGACACATGGCAGCAGGTTTTGGCTTTTAGCCGGTGTGTGCATGAAAATCTTGAAGGGTATGATCCTGAAGGTACAATATCTTCAAATATTTTTGAAAAGAAGCGTTGTATTGTTATTTTGTTTTATATGAGTATATCTAGCTCAGTCAATTTTTCTACTTCTGTAATGCATAAAAAGTTAGTTGTTGTTTTCTTGACTATTTTCTGTACAAATATTTCAATTATTTATCTTTAGGTGTATTTTTTGTCTTCCTGTATTCTATGCTTGAATTCTTGTGGCTTGCATCTAGATATACTGTTTATTTGGGGTTACATTAATGCTGATGTTTTTGTATTTTCTTTTTCTTCAGGAGCTTGGCCTGTCCTTATAGATGACTTTGTCGAGCATATGTACAGGTAAGATTTATTCGAATCATCATCACCTTATTAATATTTATCTTTTTATTTCTACTTGACTGTCATGTAATCGATCCGTGAAGCTACTCTGGTGTGTTAGTTAAACTTCAGTTTATGAGCTTATTACTGAATTAGTTTTTAGACTTGAATGATGTTTGGTTATCATTTATTCATTCTGTAATTAAGAAGCAACACTCTAGTGGTTATAGCCCTGTGGTATGATGTTCTTGAATCTTTATATTATTGTGGTATAATATTTGTTTTTTCGTTATTATCATTCACTCTATTACCTGAATTTCTCAAAAAGATTTAATCTTATCCTATGTTAATGATAATTTGAGGCTCTACAGTTCGTCAAAAAATATATCCTGCATGCAACTTTGTCAAATGCATGTTAATTATGTTAAGCAGTGACACCTGCAAGGGTGTGCCAGTTCAATTTCATTGATTTAGTAACCATTTGTTTTCATAAATATTGGCTGTGTAGGGTTTCAGGATCGGACAAAGAATCCAAGTTCTTTTGTAACTGCGGCGATTCAGAATCTCAGCCCTGCTCATTTGAAGACCCACTTCCTGGTATAACTCTAGCAAATCTTAATTCAACTTCCTGTCTTCTATTCCCATTGCTGATATTGGCTTTTCACAAGCTGCCAGAGTAAAAGTTGTCACCTTTGGTAATGTTTCAGGATTGAAAGTGACTCCTGGTTTGAAGAGGAAGTTGCCAAGCCTTCAACATGAAGAGTCAACAGATTATGACTTCATAGACTATGACGATGACATGAATGCATCGTCAAACCCGAAAAGGAACAGAATGGAAATAGTGAAACAGAACAGTCCAATGGGATGTAAATCGCCCTGTGCAGTGGAGGGTTGTTTGTCTAGGGGGTTTGCAGGGCTTCTATCGGGCTGTTCATATTTGCAATTTGATGGGGAAAGGGGAGTCTCTTATACATGAAAAATTGCAATGCAGAAAACTGTGTTGCATATGCGATATGGGTTTTGGTTGATGTTCTTTAATTGACTTCGATTCATACTCGCATTTCTGATTGGTATGTTGGAATTGGGATTATATTGTGTGATGGTTAGTATAGGTTACGGGGGTAATAATAGTTTGGTGGCCTACAAATCAATTAGGAAAAATAGCCTTGTGGGGAAGAGTTGGAATTGTTTGCTTGATGTTGTAGTCAATGGGATCATATGTAGTTGTAGATTGTTAGTTTAATTGAAAAACCAAGAGAAGGTTGTTGTTTGTGATGGAAGTGCAGAAAAGTGTTTTGTGTTTTGACAGTCATTTTTACTACTTAAAGCATATACCTTATGCATAATTCACACATTTTTTTCCCTCCAAGCCTCTATGCTGAGAGCAAAGTTTTATGAAATGATACCTTCAAAATCACATACGCTGGCCACCACAACTCGTCAGAAAATTCAACAAAGTGCGAAGGATCATGGGTTCAAGCCCTATAATTAACAACTTTGGCACGTTACTAAAAAAAAATCAAATTCTGTAGTTTCAATTTTGTAATGTAGTCATATCACAGTCGTGAGAAAAACCATGCTAAGATGAGTTCGTTTATTTCTTTGATGCACTTCAGTTTTAACTAAGAATTATTTCAGTTTTAACCATCCCTTGAAAAAAATATTTAGTGAGAGTGGAAAGAGAACAGAGCATAAGAAAACCTTCCTCTCCAGTCTCCTCATCTGGGTATGTCAACTGTGAAGCAGTACAATGTTAAAACCAGACTTCCAAAGATTATGCTTACATCTAAATTACATCAACTGCAGGCTCAATCCCAGTCCCAGATGGACACTTTGACCTCTTGGCCTAACACTCAGACGCTAACATTGGGAGGTTTTAACATCTCTCATTCTTCCAACCATCTCTACCAGAATCAACTGATAGCATTAGCAAATGCAAGCTCACCACTGATACTTGGCTGCTACAAGCACTTCTTCATACAGCTCTGCGGCATGGTCCCAGCTCAGGTCTTGCATCATCCCCCGTCTCTGCAACCCCTCCCAACTGTTCTTGTATTGCCTGTAAGTAAGCAGGCAGTTCCCAAACGCATCTATCAACTTGTTTGACTCCGCACTGTCGAAAGTCCACCCTAGACCCGACTCACTATACGGGTCGAACGGCTTCACTGTGTCTCTCAGCCCACCAACCGAATGAACCACGGGGATTGTCCCATACATCATGGCATACAACTGGTTCAGCCCACACGGCTCGAATCTCGATGGCATCAGCAAGATGTCGGCCCCAGCTGTGATCCTGTGGGCCAACCTGACAGAAAACCCCACCCATCCCCTCACCTTGTCTGGAAACTGCCCTTCGAACTGCCTGAGCAACTGCTCCAAGTCCGCTCTACCGGTACCCAACATCACCAGCTGCACATCCTGGCCCATCAGCCATGGCACCGCCTCAGCTATGAGGTCGACCCCTTTCTGATGGTCCAACCGCCCGATGAACCCAATTAAGGGAACATTGGACCGCGCTGGCAAACCGAGCTCCTTTTGTAGAGCTTCCTTGCACCGGGGTTTGCCGATGTGAAGTGTTTCCAGGGAGTAGTTTGTGTAGCCGTCTGATGTCAGGTGAACATCAATCTGTGGGTTCCACTCTTTTGTGTCGATCCCGTTGACGATGCCCCTTAGTTTCCAATCGTTTTCGTTGATTATGTTGTGTAGGCCCCACCCGCCTTCGGTTGTTTTGAGCTCCCAGGCGTACCCGTGACTAACTGTGACCACCCGGTCTGCTGCCTTGAGACCAGCTGCAAAGATATTGAGGTGGTCCCCACCAACTGGGTCGTATAATTTGAAAAGGTCAACATAATGTCCGGGTAGATCCAGATAACTGAAATCATCCACTGGTCCCCGACCCTGCATATAACATTTTTCTTTCAGAGTTGAATTCAAACTGGTAAAAGTTGTAAACAGTAAGCTAACAATATTTTAAGGGGTCAGTTAGGGATCGCTTTCCCAAAATACTGTTCCGAAGAGTTCTATTTTCAAGCTTTTCCCAGAGGTAACATATTTTGTCTTTGGAAATGCAATATCAAATAATTTCTAATTAATTAGTACAATGGAGCAATATGAATTGTCCAAGGCCAAATTTTGTTTTTCTAGGAAAAGTCTGAAAGTGAACCTTTTTGGAACAACAGCCTGGAAAATAATCCCAAACCAGGTATAAGTAAAAGACACATGCCTATACTAACAAGCAACAACAATGGTCAAACAAATAAACTTAAACAAATAAAGTAATTATGGAAAGATAACAAACCTGGTGAGCGATGTTATGGATTACAAGGACGGATCTTGTAAATTGCATTAGCCCATTGTCTCGATAATATGCCTTCAAATATACTGGCAACAATGCCGTGTGCCAATCATTTGCAATGAAAACCAAGTTTCCATCACCGTAACAGATTCCACCACAAGGCACATGCCAGGGAACCTAAAAAATGAAAAATAAGTTAATTTGTTTCCTATTGAGAGCATTATGCCCTAACTATTTTCAGATCCTGAATATTACTTTCTTTAAAATCATCCATATCATAACATTTCTATTGACCAATCTCCATTCTGGATAAAACAGTACTGAGGCTACTTACATTTCCTGAGCCCTAGCCGTACCCGTAAGGTGTAATTTCCAGGTGAACTTCATAGAGAAGGTTTAGGTTGCATAAAAAATTAGGGCAATATTTTAAATTGATGCTATTAATTGTGTCAACTAGCTAAATATGTTTCTGCTTTTATTAGAAGCAATAAATTGCTGACTCAAATCAGATTACATGATTCAAAAGTACAAAAATCTGCTGCCAATAGCCTCAACATGCCATCTTGGGCACAATTTAAGAGAGTATGGTCGGCAAACCATAACACTGAGCAAAACTAACACAAAAAAATGTAGAATACAAGGTGTTACTTAACTTCCAGCAAGGACAGTGAAAATATGTACCTCAACAGCTGCCTTGCATAATAGTACCATGCGCTTCAGTATATCCTGCAATACAGAAACAAAGAGGTACATAACACATTTGTAAGACTGCTTAGACTTACAGCAATTGCACTACCAAATTCATTTAGATGCTAAAATTTTAAGAGTTAGATGATTAGGGAAGAAAGAAAATGCCCCCTATGGCTTCTAAGGAACAATGGAAATACAGATAGTTTTTAAACCTTAGAACTTAGCACATATGTTAAGTCTTAAATATAGCGTTGAGCTGAAGCAGATACTTTGATGCAAATTCTTACCACTCTATTTCCGCCATATATATTGTTCTCGATGTGGCGAAAAACGGGAGAGTCTATGAAAACAAAATCTACGCCGTCAATGTAAGTTTGGTAATATAGTACTTCAAAATCCTGCAAGTGATGCATTACAGCATAATAAGAATGATGCTATATCACACAAACAATATGATGCAAGTCTCTTCTATTGAAATGCAAAAGCTGTTGCATACCTGACCGTCTACCTTATACCTCTTTCTTACTCCAGTATCCACAGGTTCAGCATAGTCACCATACCGAGGTGCCACAACCTAAATGGGGGGACAGTTAGGAGTCAAAATAATGCTCCATTTTAGCGCTAGCATATTGCAAATCTAACTGCCGAGTAAAATAATAATAACAATAATAAGACGGTTACATTTTTCTACCCTTTTAACCCCCAGAAGAACTGCATATAGCACAAAAATCTTAATTCAACTACACTCTGAAGAGAAGACTGGAATTTCCTCAAATTCTATTCTCACTGAATTTTGGCAGTAATATAAGCCAATTCAAAGATCTTTTGAGTCTCTTGATGACTTCTGCTCAGCCTGGAGCATTCTCTTTCATCAATTCAAATACTTTCATCTTTCATGTTCTGTAACTATAAAAGAAAGGACAGATAAATTACCATAACACGGTGCCCACGCCTTGCTAAAGCCTTAGGTAAGGATCCAGCAACATCTCCAAGGCCACCTGCGAGAATCTACATTCTCTCAGTCCAAATAATGCAAGAAAAGTAACATTCAGCAAGACTCGAGCTAAGATATAACACCTGTTTTAGACCATGGAGCACATTCTGCAGATACCAGAATGACATTCATGACATTAGCACCAGCCAGAGGTGGAGGTTTTCTGTCTTCAGCCATAGAATCACTTTCAACATTATTTACCTTGGTTAAAACTGATTCTTTCGAACCAACAGTGCTCTCGTCATTTACAGTGGAAACATTTGAAGGATTTGAGAGGAACGTAGGCAGATCATCTGACCAAAGTTTATCTGGAATGATCTTTTTCTGTTTGGTAGTAGAAGAAGCTTTATTGGCTGGCACGTATTGCTCAAAATCCTTCCCAACTTTAGGGTAACCTCCAATAACAACAGAACTAATTTCCGGAACCTCATCCAACAATTCATTGTCTGAACTGGTCTTTACCTGATTGGTATAATTCTTAATTGAGGAAACAGCTTTCGGAGATACTTTTCTCTCAAATGCCATTTTACCCTTAACACGATCATCATCTGTCGAATGTGCACTGCTGTTAACATCTTGCTTTATAGTCACATCAGAAGTTGAAGTATCATCTGAACCTGAAGGGCCTCCTATATGCTCATAGTTCGTTCTTTCTATTTCTTGGTCAACAGTTGTATCATTTATGGAAGAAATCACTTTCCTTCTTTCAGCAATCTGCAAATGGAGAACCATATTCAAATTACAGCGAGAATGTTATAATACTGACGGAAAACAAATGTCCAACTTCAGCCTCATGAAATCAGCCATATTATGAAGGCATATACAGGGAGGGGTACTAACTTTACATTCGATCTAACATCAAAATCTCAATAATTGCTTTGCTATCAAATTCTTATCAAGTCAAGCCTCCATGCTCATGGAAGTAGGTACTGATGAACACACCAAAAAATACATAATTGAGAGTCTATACCCAGATAAAAACTCATAAACTACATAATAAGCAATTGTAAAATCAGAATTCGACAACAGAAGGGCCAAAAAGCAGAAATTTATGGAGTTTAAAAGCAATAACCTGGTGAAGCAAGTCCCTTTGCATAGCAAGAACCTTTTTGCTTTTCTCGATGGTGGCTTCAAGCGTATCATCTGATTCATCATCACTGAAACCTTCTTGAGCAGTAGAAGCTTTCACAGGCTTAAATCTCGAAGAAGAAGTGTGATTAAGAGGAGCGAAATTGCGATGCCTTTTGGATGGAAAAGGCAAGAAAGGAAGCGCTGATCGGTGCTGCCTTTTGGGAAAAAGAAGTGTACAACTTTCTGCTTTGGTTTCCACAACAAAAGAAAAAGATCCCAAAGATGCCATTTTAGTGCTTGATGAAATGCCACAGAGAAAGAACTAACAGGTAATTTCAAGCAGGAACCAGTTCATCGAAAAGCGAGAGGGAAGAGCTGAAATCAGGGAAGTGAGATTGAAGAAAAATGAAAAGAGATGCTTGATTGAGGAAAATTGGGAGAAACAGACATGGGCAAATGAACAGGAAAATCTTTGGAAGAAATGGGACCCCCAAGACAGTGGAGAGGGATTATTTAGAGGCTGAAATCGGCTAAGGTTTCTGATAGCTGCAACGCCCGACCTTCGCCGCCGGCGATTTAGCACTTTTCAGTTTTGGATTTTTATTACCGACTCTCTCGTCCTAGTATTCTTGATGTTCCGTCTTGTTTTGCTAGTTAAGTTTTTATCTTGAGCCTTTTCTTACTAAAATAGAGCCGAGATCTTGGTTTTAATAAAACAGTTTTGTAGTTTCTAATTTATGATATGAAAGATTAAAATGTGATGTCCAATGTAAATTTATTTACTGGATGGGTTCGAGTCGAGTCTTTTACTCAAAATACTAATTCAAGTTCGGTCCAAATCCAAAATTTAAAATTCGTATTCGAGCCAAGTTTATAGAGTCAAACCCAAATCTACGACCCGTCAATAATTTTGTTTTATTTTATTTTATTTTATTATAATAAATTATAAATATTAAAAAATTTGTATATATTTTATATCTAAATATTAAAATTTTTCAACTATGATTTAATATTAAAATAAACATATAAACTATTAAATATGATATAAAATATAAAATAAATATATTTTTAATTTGTTGGGTTTTTATGGGTTTAGGCTCGAGTCGGGCTTTGCATTAAATGAAATGTCCAAGCCCGCCCATTTTAAGCGAGTTCAGGCCGGGCGGGTACCCGAGCCCACGAATAGGTCTAGTCCAATGTTACGTGAAAAATTTGTGAAACTAAATTCTAGGGACAATAACTTCAACAGCAATGCCTAACATGTCCTTAATT
Organism: Euphorbia celastroides; assembly: GCA_948291685.1. Taxonomy (NCBI): domain Eukaryota; kingdom Viridiplantae; phylum Streptophyta; class Magnoliopsida; order Malpighiales; family Euphorbiaceae; genus Euphorbia; species Euphorbia celastroides. The sequence continues at coordinate 8,874 of CAOJBJ011561916.1, read as the reverse complement.
TTAGCTTGTTGTAATGTGTGGTTTTTATGTTTTTTAAAAAAAAACATACATTCTTTTATTTCTAAAGTTACAAAAACATGCTAATATGTAAAGTATGTTTTGAAAAAATACAATTTTGTTAATGCTACATCAGTTATTACAAAAATATTCAATAAATTCTGTATTTTAACTATATTATTTATGAATTCTTAATAAGATTGAATAAATTTAAAAAAATATTTTATTTCATTATGAATTTTTAAACCAAGTTTGAGTTATATATATATTCTTTTAAAATTATAGATTTTATCACGAATATGTATTATATTTTAAGAAAATTTGCCGCAAAAGTGTACTTCAAAATGAATAAAAGTATCCCGGTGATTTTATAATTTTGAAAATTAAATATCTTCTAAATTTGAAACCACTAGCATGCTTTTACAAAAAAGTAAAAAAAAGTCACAATGATGTTTGTAACAAGTTAAAACGATATGTATGCGTTTGGAAGGCATCAAATGTATAAAGTGACAAACATTCAGTGCATGTTATACTTATCTTATTGTGGACCTTATTCATCCGATAATAAGATGAATAAACTTCACTCATCTAATTGTGCGATGGGTAAAGTGATATTTACTTATTTTGAAATACTTTTCATTTTACAATTCAGTAGATTATATTTATTTTATTTTTAATAATATGAAATTTATCTTATTTAACATAATACAAGCTTAGGACCTGTTTGAAATTGCTTTCTCAAGCTGCTTTTCCTAAAAATTCCAATTTGAAGTTTTCCCTAAAAACAAAATATTATAAATTTGAGAAAGTTGTTTTGACAGTTCTTAACTTTTTGATATCAAGAATCAAAATGTACAGTCAACATAAAAAAAAATAATGTTATACAAAAAGTTTATGACCCCAACTTTTAAGAACAACTCCCATAACAATACCAAAAAGACTCATACCAAAAAGACTCAGAACTTCAATCTTGTCTTACAGGATTTCAGAATCACAATCTTTCTTTCCATCTCACGTTATCAAACATGCAATTGCTTTATATCAATTTTGTGTGCACTAATTGGTGGTTCAGTACTCAAATATGTCCAACTTGACTAGTCCATTAGGTACTGTTAGATATTGTATAGTTGTATTATTGTACAAGGTTATATGTGTAATTGTATTGTACAATGTAACCCTAATATAAATACTGACACGCCACACTATTGAGAGTGTGCGTGAATTGTTCCCAATCTATCTTGGTATCAACGTCGCCGCCCACCTTACACCTCGTTTTTTTCCATTTTTTTTCTGCCCACATCTGCTCTTTCTACTGGCGTAGTTCCAGCTGGTGATTCTACCCCTGCCACCCCTTCTTTCTCACATCAATTGGCTGTTAAATTGGATTCTACAAACTATGTATTATGGAAGACTCTCTTGAGTACCATGATAGCAGGGTGCGGGTTATTGGCGCACGTTGACGGCTCCACTGATGCTCCTCGAGTCGCCTTAACCAATGGCCAACCAAATCCGGCGTATCAATCATGGTTTAAGCAAGATCAATTGGTGCTTTCATGGATATTCAATTCCATCACACCGAATTTACTCCCTCAGGTGATCGGATGCCGCACCGCTCGAGAAGTATGGCAGAAACTAGAGCAGGCCTACGCTTCAGGCTCTAAAGCTCAAGCTCGAGAAATTAAACAACAGCTCAATAGCCTTGTTAAATCGAACACCGAGTCTGTTGCCGATTATATGCAGCGAGCAAAATCCTTGTCGGATCGGCTTGCATCTCTTCAACATCCGGTCTCGGAAGAAGATCTTGTAGATGCCGTGTTGGATGCGCTTCGTAGTCCTCTTCATGAGGTTTGTCGTACCTTTGCTGCTCGAAATATTAGTTTTGATGATTTGTTGGGAACCTTATTAACTGAAGAAAGGCACTTGAATCGGGCAAAATTAATTATTGAGGAGATTAATGCCCCGACGGCTCATTACACTACAAAAATTAATTATTGAGGTCGTGGTAATTATCAAACTCGACCACCAAGAGGATCACCTGTCCAGCGCTACCAGCAGCGTCCTCCAGCCCCTATGCCGCCCATATACAATTCAGCTCCTTCCCATCGAGCTACTTGGCAAACTACTAATGCTCCACTTGATATCTCATCCTTTCGCTGTTACAATTGTCATGGGTTCAATCATTTGGCCAAGGACTGCCCGAGCAAGACACCCGCACCATATCCATACCGCCCTCCCACTACTCACCACACTACTGCTCATAACCCAACTGACTCCTCATGGCTTCTCGATAGTGGGGCAACTCACCATTTGACATCGGATTTGGGCAACCTTCAGCTTCATTCGGAGTATTCTGGTCCGGAGGAGGTTCACTTAGATAATGGCACTACTCTCCCTATATCTCATGTTGGTTCATCTTTTATTCCAGCATCCTCAAAATCGTTAAGTTTATCTAATGTGTTGCATGTTCCGGATTCAAAATCCAACCTCATTTCCATTAGTGCACTTACGAATTCTAACGATGTTTCTGTGGAATTTTTTGATAAATTTTTTGTTGTGAAGGATCTATTTTCCAAACAGGTGATACTTCGAGGCCCGAATAACAATGGTCTCTACACTCTTTCATTGGCCGCCCCTCCCAAAGCTCGCTGTCATCTCACAACTCTCTCTACTTGGCATCATCGACTTGGTCACCTAGCTTCTCCAGTAGTTCATCAAATTTTACGTAGTCAGGATATTAGGTTTGAGTCCAATAAAAGTGATGTGCACTCTATTTGTTCGAGTTGTGCTTTAAGCAAGAGTCATAAACTTCCTTTTTCGTTGTCAGATACTGTTGTGTCTGAACCACTGGAACTTATTTGTTCTGATTTATGGGGACCTGCCTTGGTTACTTCTCATGATGGATTTTCTTATTATGTCATTTTTTATGATGCTTATAGCAAGTACAGTTGGATCTATTTTCTTCGTCTTAAATCTGAAGTGCTTAATGTCTTTATCAAATTTCGTTCAGTTGTTGAAAAGTTTTTTGGCCGCCCTATTAAAATTTTTCATTCTGATGGCGGTGGGGAATTTATTGGAATGCACAAATATTTATCAAAAAATGGGATTCACCATCGAATGTCATGCCCTTACACTCCTAAACAGAACGGTGCAGCTGAAAGAAAGCATCGTCATGTTGTAGAAACTGGTCTTGCATTATTGCATCATGCCCAATTGCCCATGTCCTACTGGACAAATGCTTTTGACACTGCAGTTTATCTCATTGACCATATGCCATCTCCATCACTGTCACACTCTTCCCCATTCGCTAAACTTTTTCAAGTTTCCCCGGATTATTCACTCTTGTGTGTATTTGGGTGCCTTTGTTATCCTTGGTTGCGTCCTCATAACAAGCATAAACTCAATTATAGGTCTCGTCCATGTGTTTTTCTCGGTTACAGTAAAATTCATAAGGGTTATCGTTGTTTTGATCCTGTTTCCAAGAAAATTTATGTCTCACGTCATGTTGTCTTTGATGAACAGGTTCTCCCATATCCGAAGTTGACTAATGATGTTGCTTCACATGTCCCCAACACTCCACAACCTTCTCCGATCATTACATTCCACCCCAGCCCCGTGTCATTACCCACTCCAACAATACCACCGACCTCACCTACTTCAGCTCCACATTAATCTGCGTCCAACCAGCCCCACCATCATTCCACCCCCTCATCATCTTCATCCGACCACACTTCCTCACCACCCAAAACTACTCCTTCCCCGCCAACCCACCCCAATCCAACCTCACCACCCGCACTTCCTCTTATTGTTGATTTCTGCCTCTATAATCAGCAATCCTGAATAGCTCCTACGTCCTCTAACCCCAAACCGCCAACAGCTCCACCATCCACCCACATACCCAAACCGCACACAGCTCCACCTAAATCCCAACACCCACCTAAACCGCCACCTCCACCCAAAACTATGACTACCCGCCAAATGACCAAAAAATTACCCAAACCGAGATCCCATGTTACCCTTGTTCCTCCATCCGACCCGTCTTGCTATAGTGAAGCAGTTCAACATGATTGTTGGTGAAAGGCTATGGTAGATGAGTACAATGCACTCCTAGCCGATGGCACTTGGGAACTTGTTCATCCATCCCAAGCTTCGAATGTTGTGGGGTGCAAATGGGTCTTTAAGACCAAATTACATGCCGATGGTACAGTTGAACAGCACAAAGCCCATCTTGTTGCAAAAGGATTTCATCAACGCCCTGGCATAGACTATCACGATACTTTTAGTCCGGTTGTTAAACCGAGTACCATTCACCTTTTACTATCTCTTTCTATCTCACATCAGTGGTCCTTAAGCCATCTGGATGTATCTAATGCTTTTCTACATGGCAATCTGGATGAACTGGTGTTTATGAACCAACCTCAGGGCTTTGTTGACAAAAGTCATCCACATTTTGTTTGTCGGTTGCGCAAGTCTATTTATGGGCTTAAACAGTCTCCTTGTATGTGGCACAAAAGACTCACTTGGGTACTTCAGGATTTTGGTTTCTCCTCCTCCCGTGGCGACATTTCCTTGTATTATCTTCGACGGGGCTCACTGATTATGTTTTGGCTAATTTATGTGGATGACATGTTTGTGATGAGCAATGATTCTTCAGCTGAAGCGGACTTGATTCGATTTCTTCAATCTCATTTTTCTATTAAAAATTTGGGACCGGCTAAGTATTTCCTTGGGCTTGAATTCAACAGGCAAGGTACTTCTCTTGAACTCTCTCAGCGCAAATATATTCGTGACTTACTTAGCAAGGCTGCCATGTCTCAATCCAAAGGCGTCAATACACCAGCTCATTCAAGCACTCGTCTCACTGTTCGTGACAGTCAACCCTTTTCCGATCCCACTTTGTATCGGAGTTTAGTCGGGGGTCTTCAGTACTTAACGTTTACTCGACCGGACATAGCATACTCCGTTCAACAAGTTGCTCAATTTATGCATGCTCCAACCGAGTCTCATTGGCAGGCACTTAAGAGAAACTTGCGTTATCTTCAGACCACCATTGATCATGGTCTTCGTTTTCAACGTCAAACAGCCATTACTCTCCAAGCTTTTTCGGATTCTGACTGGACAGGTAATCCTGATGATCGTTGGTCTATCACTGGCTTTGCTATCTTTCATGGCACCAATCTCATCTCATGGACTTCGAGAAAACAACGCACGGTCTCTCGTTCGTCAACGGAAGCTGAGTACCGTGCTATGGCATCTACTACTTCTGAGATTGCCCGGATCACTATGTTACTTCAGGATATCCAGTTCTCTTTACAGTCTCCACAGATCTTGTGGTGTGACAACTTGAGTGCCACATATCTCACTGCCAATCCGGTGTTTCACAACCGTACGAAGCATCTTGAGTTAGACTTTCATTTTGTACGTGAACGAGTTGCCAATAAACAGCTTCTTGTTCACTACATCTCGACGGATGACCAGACTATAGATATTTTTACCAAAGCCTTGTCTCACTCTCGTTTTTGTGCTCTACGAAACAAGTTGACCGTGGTCAAGACCTCGGCTCAACTTGCGGGAGATGTTAGATATTGTATAGTTGTATTATTGTAAAAGGTTATATGTGTAATTGTATTGTACAATGTAACCCTAATATAAGTACTGACACGCTACACTATTGAGAGTGTGCGTGAATTGTTCCCAATCTATCTGGTACAACAATCCATTGCTCGTTGGGTAACTTTACATCTAAGAGAACTAATGTCATATTAACAGGAATTGGTTTTACTTTAGGCAATACTATGGTGAATTTGTAATGATAATTTTAAGTTGGAAGTCCAAAATAGTTAAGGTTACTATTTCTGTACGGAATAAGAATAAAAGTCAAGAAGAATGATTTAGATTGGACATGCTCTATCATAATCACATTGTATGACGTGTAATATTTTCACCCGTGAAAATTTATCAAGTGTATTGGAAAAAAATAATATTGTAATTTGCAACTATCCTCTCGATTCTTGAATTTTATAATTATCCTTCTTTCTCTTGGAATTATTTGAATATTGGCCATGAATTGAATATGATGGAATTGATGGATCTGTGTTTGCATTTACATACAAACATTTGCGGTGGATATTCTTTTAATATTGTGAAGCCTAAATTTTGCGCACGTGGCATGATTCTAATATTAATATTGTCAGTGACACCCTTACAAATCTTTCAACAGTTGCCGAACATGTTTCATAAAAGTAGCTTTCAGTATTTCCATTTCTTTTCTCAAAAAATCATTGCATTTTATAGGCGTCTTTAAACGAAATGATTTTTTTGAATAATGTCTTTATGAAATGATTGATAATCAATTACTTGTTTCTTTTAATTTTTCAAATAATTAACAATCCCCACTTTATGAAAGCTGGCTTGGGATTTGAAATTTTGATGGGTAAAAGGATCCCATAAAAATAATTATATAGATCATTAAACGACCACTCTCAAAAGAGCATCAATTTCCAACCTTTTCATTCCATCAATATATAATATTATAGTACCAAATTCATTTTTCATTAGAAGTATAAAAGTGCAAGAATCGAAATAAATATTTCTTAGAACACAATAGGGTTAATTGAAACACCTACTCCAATTCATCTTCTTTTCCTTTCCTTCGGTTGGTCCATTATTGAAATGATATGAGGATAGGTTTTCACAATGCTAGAAAAAGACTATATTTATTGTTCAAAATTATCCATCCTTTCCATGTTATTGCAATTCAATTAAATCGATAAGATACTGTTTTATATAATTTTTCATTAAGTTATTACTTAATCTAGGTAAAATTTCCGTATAAATAAGTTCACGGTTAGAGATGCTAAAAGCTCGGCTCGAAGGCTCGACCAGCCTGCTCGATTAGTCTTTTTACGTTGTATATAATATTATTAATGAGACTATCTATGTAATTTATGAATTTTATTTAGTTAAAATGTAGTATTTGAAAGATCTATCAAGTTTTAATTTCTATTATACATTTAAATTTTTAGTTAATCAAGTTATAATATTTGAACAATCTTTCTGGTTTCGTATTATTTAGGCTCGGGCTCGGCTCGTTAGCCTCCATATTCACAGTATTATAAGGGAATTTCATTATTATAGGTGTATTTATTAATTATGAGCGTTGATGATAGAATTTTTTTTATATATCTTAAAAATGAAAAACAACAAATTTGTATTGTTATGTTTCTCTGTCTAAGCATAGTTTGTAAATCAAAGACCAATATTGCCGCAACAACATAGATATGGAATTCTGATATTATATGGAAGCCACTTGATTAAGTACACCAATTCTCACCAATGGCAATGAAACGACTAATAGAACGAATCAAATAATTGGAGTGCTATGAAATTTAACCATTTACAAACAACTTTCTCGCCAAACTAGGTCGAGTGTCTTGCCAATTGTATTGGCACACAACATGATTTGGACTTGATGTATAGAATGCGTCGATTTTACATTGCTTAACCTTATTCCTTTACATGGATATTTTGAGCTGCAATTATACTTCATAGTAACTTCTGTAACTCATACCAATTGACCTTTGATCAAGTGGTACACCTTCTAATGTGTTGGTGGGAGGTCTTAGGTTCGAAACTCAACCTCTTCAAGGATTTACTAATTATTAAAAAAAAAACCTTCTGTAACTCATGTGCCTTGTATGCCTTTGTATACAACATCACTGATTTTAATACCAGATACTTGTTACAATTACATATACAAATCAAGTTGATAGATAAGGACTTTAGATTTTGGGTAAGTTACATGGGGTAACCAATATGAAATATAGATTTGGGCAAAACATATAGCCTAGCAAAATAATACCATCCACTGATAAAACAGTTAAAGTATTTACACTCAACACGTTTTTAATCTAAAAAACGCGGAAGGAATATGTATTAGGATATATCCTATATATATCAGGATATATCGAGGATATAACATGATATAACACCAAAAATCAAAATTACTGTATATATAAATTGAAAATCAAAGCAACAAGTCGACAAAAAAGAAAGAATATATCCAGGATATTATATCATGTTATATCCTTGATATATCCTGGATATAACAAGATATATCATTGATATTCTTCTTCTTCTTATCAATTTACAATTTCGAGTTTGTTTAGTTTTTTGATTTGTGATTTTCGTTTGACTTTTGGTTTTCAATTGTTGATTTTGGCTATAAATTCGTTGCTCTGTTTGCAGTTATTCAAGTTTCAAAGAGTTGCACACAAGGTGTTTGATGAATTGCCTAAATGAGGAAGAGATTTGTTTTGATATAAAATTGTTTGAGTTTTTCTTTTAATTGCATTTGAGTTTTGATTAGATTTGTAACATATTTGTCTGTTTAATATATCGACTTTCTATTTTGAATGATAAGATTCAAAGATGCGAATTGATGTGTTTATTAGATCTGTATTTGAATCTGTATTTAATTTTGTAGTTTCGGTTTTTTTTATTATCTGGTAGTTACATGGTAGCTACCTGGTAGGAAGATACTGGAAGTTACAATTTTTTTGTTGTATTTGGTAATTACATGGTAGCTAGCTGGTAGGAAGTTAGTAGATTTGCGAATTTATATTTTTGTTTTTTTAAGTATATGGTAAGTATATGGTAGCTACCTGATAGGAAGTAATTCGGGTTTTATGAATTCACAGTTTCGTTTATTGGCTTCCTACCAGATTCATACTAGTTTCTTACTAGATAGTGAGAAATCGAAAAAAAATTCCGAAAAAGTATATGACCATGAATGACATTTCGAAGATAAAAATGAGACAAACAAAAAACTCTAAAGCGGAAAATTAAGAAACTTAATGGTTTTGAGATAATTGCAAAATA
>CAOJBJ011561564.1:0-18286 GCA_948291685.1 Euphorbia celastroides | reverse complement strand
ACAAAGAAAAACTAGAGAGGAATGGAGGTGCCTTAGCGGTTTTGATGTTTCGAGCTGCAAAGAGGTTAGCTACTGGTTTAGGCAGCCCCATTTCAGAAATGAGCTTGTTCGCCATTAGGCTTCTCTTTCTCTCTCGCTTCGGTTGATCTTCCCGCCAATTGCAAACCTTAAGAAAAATTTTAAGGGCTTTTTACCCATTTACGTGGGGTTTGGAATCTGGAATTTAGAACAAATTAACACCCATAGTGTAGCCAAATGCACCGTTACCTCTTTTAAGTTGACAAGAATAACTGCTTTACACCCTCAATTTAAAAAAGTTCTATTACATTCCTCGTGTTAGCAAATTTGAATCGATTACTTTTCTCAATAACACGTGTTAACTTCTAACTGGATTTTAAAAAATAAAAAAATTTACATTTTTAAAAAGTCAAACCAATCATATTTTGACACGTAGTGTCGAAGGGAGAATAATCGGTAAATTTTTGCCAACTTGTGGAGAATAACGTGTAAAACCACTATTCTTACCAAATTAGAGGGGAATAATGATGCATTTGACGTCCAAAAGTTTTGATTATGAATTTACGCCTTTTTCATTTTTTACTATTGGTTTTTTTGGGTTGCTTCTCCTCCATTCCCGAATTCTCAATTTTAAATTATGTTAACTATTACATAAAATTAGATTGATTATGTATACTAATTTACAATGATACAAAATGATTATATATTTTAATTTAATTACTATACATTTACTCATATAGCTACAATGAGATAAGGCAACTATGATATATAATAAAGGCCTAATTACAAAAACATGTCATGTATCTTGAGTTGTTTTCAAAAAGAAGTCTATGTTATTTTTCTTTTTGAAAACAGGTTTGTATTTTAAACTGTTTGTAATTAAGGGACTTCCTTTTATTCATCATTAAATTTTGTCAAACATCCAAGGGTATTTTTTAAAAAGAAAATTCATACTCTAACTTATACCCAAATCCACACCTTAATTCAGCAAACTAACCCCTCTACTCGTCACCGTGGTAGTTGTTGTCGTTATTGTCAATGCCAGTTTGAAAGCCCTTCATCGTCATTGTCATTTTCACCTTCGTTTAACACCCACCGCCGTCTGTGTGGTATCAATTCCTCCATTTTGAACCCCCCCCCCCCCCCCCCCAGCTAATGATGCCCCATTTTCTATCAGCGTTGGTGATCACCTTGCTATTGATTTTAAGCTCTCCACTACCAATTTACATCCCCGTTGATTTCACCCTTCCTTCATATTCAACCTCCCACTGATTTCATTTTGCCCTCCCTATTAGATTCAACCTCCCCCCTTACTGATTCCATCCCCCCTCCTTCATTTCTCTCTTGGACGGAGAAAATGAGACACTTAAACCCAAGTGCTTGACGAAAGAGGTAGAGGTTTTGGCAAAGAGAATATCTTCTCAATGACGATGAAGAAGCGACGGCGTGATTCTGAACCTTGAGCTTTAGAGAGGAAAGTGGAGTTAGGATTGTTTGAAGGCATGAATCATAAGGGAAAGGAAGGGATACGAAACAAGTTCCTTTATTTGGGATGACTATAAATCAAAAATGAGGGAAAGCGAAAGGAATCAGGTTACATCCCCTTACCTCCATTTTCCTTATATATGTTTCCCCTGGAGTGGGAGGATCTAGGAGGAAAGAGACATTTTGTCTCAAATTTGACCTTTTAATCCTAATTTGTGAGATGAGTGGGTTTTTATTTTTGGAGCGTATGAGTACCTTTAGACAACTTTACTTTACAATTTCATCCTTTCTGTTCAAACATAATTTATAAACATTTTTTCTAAGTTTAACAAAAAAAAAAGATAGAAATTCATGCTTTTGAAAATGGAGCAAAAACACCTTTTCTTGAAAATAACACAGGCCTCATTTTAAAAATGAGTCAAAACACATGACATGTTTTTATAATTAATCCTTTAACAGATTTTACTTTCATTATAATATTCTATATGTATATTGTTGGTCCCTTAGGAGTAAACAATCAGGTCAGAGGGGGGTGAATGACCCTTTTTCGTGAAAAATGGTTTGTAATTTAAAACAATTCAGGTTCTAGACTCAAGACAGATTCCGGATGATAACGGTTAATGAACAAGATGAATTTAAATTGCACACAAGATTTTTATCCTGATTCAGCCCCGCCAACTCCAGTCCCCAGAACTCCTGTTGAGCTTTAATCCACTAAAGAATTCCTTTAATGGCCCCTTTCCAGAAATAGGATATACCACTAAACTCTCACTAGCTTAGTTGAGTCCTTTCAACGGGATATATCGTTTCTAATCACTCACCCGGATCTAGAAACTAAGTCCCACTTTGCAATCCCCCGATTGAAAAGCTTTACAACTTTGATTTTACAAAGAAATTTTAGAACATATTTGAAACAAGATCTTGTTCTCTTTGATTTTCGTTAGCCGATCACTTGAAACTTGTATAGCTCTCGAAAGCTTGGAAAATCAGCAGCCTCTTCATGCTCCAAGTTCCTCTATTTTTAGGTTGGGCAATAAATGCTACCATTGGAGAGGATTAAATCTAGATCGTTGAATAAGCTAAGTGTAAGCACATCCGGACTGTCCCTTTGGCCATTAGACATAATTTAATGCATGTTGTAGCTAGGAATGTGTGCGCCAATGTAAGATCATAGAATTTCAAACAAAATCCTTTATCTGAAGAACATCCTTGTATGTTCTGAATCGGTTGTGTAGTCCACGCGCTTCTCTATTGGTTGATCACTAACTTTATGTCGCTGCTGCCATGCTGTTTTTGTCTTTTAGTGCTTCTCTCTTCATTAAATTCTCCAACAATTGGTGGACTATATTTAATGCTCCTTGAAGACCGATTTTAATCTTTCTTCGCGCACTTAGACATTTTGAATTTGTTTGTGATCAGATTCACTTATGTCCACGTGGATACCGGATCTTTCCTTGCCAGCTGTATTCCGAAACTTCTTGATCTGGATCTCTTCCTTGGCCTTTACTTCTCGGATTTTGTTTATCTTCAAACTCTACTCAAAGTGGGTCATATCTTGGCTTTAGTCGGATCTTTTGCTTTGGTGAGCCACTTCGAACATAATGTCATAGATATTTGCTTCTTAAGCTAAAAGTGGGAAATTTTTTAAAACTGATAAGAAATTCTTTCTTCAAATATATGGAATCGACCCTCTAAAGTTCATGAAATAAATCCTCTAAAGTTAAATCTAGATTATTAAACTTGAACTTAAAATTGTTTCAACTACCAATACTTGTTTTTTCAAACAAACACTATCCATGTGCATGTCCCCCTAAGGTCCTCAAGCACAATTCGCCTTGTTAATGATAATTGTCATCGCTTGCAATAACACTTTCAGCTATCACTACTCCACGATATGAGGTCCAAAAAGGTAGTGCTGGAGATGTGAAGTCTGCCCTAGGACCATGGTTGCCATCCCTGCTGGAAGAACCAAGTTCACCATAGACGCGACATCAACAGGCACATTAATGATTTGAAAATGGTGTAGTTCACGCATTTATCCATAGAGTGATAGAACTTGAAGGTTTGGGGAAGAATTATAAAATCTAAATTCATTCAAAGAGTTTGAGCTAATACTTAACGTCACCTAACCGAAACATGAATATAGACCCAATTGGGAGATATGTTTATCAGCTATCAAGGGTTCATGCCCATCAGACCTAATCCCACACGTAAACAAAGATAGGTCTGTCAAATTGTTCCACGATATGTGAGGAACACAACTTATAAGATCAAACTGGTAGCGAGTTAACTCTATCTCTAGCACTTCTTCCATGTCATAGGCCGATTGAGGCAAAAAGTACCCAAAATCATTCATCAATAGAAGGCTCTAGCTCCTTTAATCCGAACAGAAATCCCTAAGCAGTGGCTTTACAGCTTGGGAGATATCCACATGAATTTCCAGGGACAAAGCTTGGACTTCCTCTTGAATGGCTCCAAGCATCAGCTCAAGGGCTTGTACTAGTGACCCTAGATGATTTTTGTCATTGTGACTCAAGATGGTTTTTGCTACTCTATTGATATCTAGCCCTAGTAGGTTTTTGGTATTTTCTTTTTGAGAATCGGATTTGAATTATGATTGTTAGATGGCTGCAATACCAGGTTGTTTCATCCATTATTGCATTTTCATCTAAATGGTCCTTATATTATATCATTTGATCAATTATTTCATTTTTAGTTATGCTTTGTGAAACAAAATCTACACGTGAGAGTATAGGTCATGGTTGAAGGAATATTTAGAAAGGAAGAATAAAATAGTGACTAACTTTGGTCAGCAGAAGTCTGTAGTGGAAAACTTTGTTCAGCACAGCTTTAAATAAAAGTTTTCTTATAAAAGTTGTTATCACCTCTTCCATTCATTTTTACTTTCTGAGTTAAGCGATAAAGGGGGAAAGCGATAAAGTGTAAACCTTTGCCACGACTACAAATACATGATGAAAAAACAAAATAAAGAATGAATATGAAACATTAATTCGTTTAACTTAGTTGGTTCGACAATGTTTCACTCGTAATGAATAAATATGGTTCATTGTGATTCCGCCATTCCATTTACATATAAAAACAGATGAAAATTCGAAAATTTAATTATAAAGAAGATGAGATTGAGGAAGATGAAATAAATATTTAATTTTCAATTTTACTCATGTCACTTGTTACAAGTTGATTGGGTTGACTTTCTCAACTTTTTTCACCTTTTTCACAAATTTAACACACATACATGTATGAGAGTGGTCGAGTACAAGTCAAGGGATTATGTTACACTATTTTACCAACATGAGAGGGGTATCTGTCAATACTATAAGTTGAGGGCGGCCTGTGACATTTTGTATTAATTTAAGGGGGTAATATATGTATTAAGCAATTTTTTTAACATAACCAAAATTTATTATATCCTATGAATCAACATTTCCACATTACAATGACAATAAAATACAGTAAAAATTCATACTTTGCATCTCCAAAAGTCCTACTTTACATATTCGAAATTTCATTTATTGTAGTTAGGTTTGGGTTAAATTATGTACAGAAAGATTCCAAGGCATGTTTGATACGCGCTATTCGATCTTGTTGCTCCTTCCCCCTAGCTTTTTCCTTCAACAACTCCTCTTGGTGATTCCCCTGTAAAAGTTGAAGTTCTTTGCTATCCTTTTGCAACTTGATTAACCTTAGTCAGCTCTGCGCTTCCTTCCAAAACAAAAGGACGACTTCTTCAATCAAATTTTTCAATTTTGCTTCAAGATGAGAGAAGCGACCTTCTTGCAATTCACATTCAATCCCCTTGATTTTGGCCACGTTTTCCCCGATATTTTCTTCAATCATTCCAATTTTATCCACCAACGAGTACTTCAACTTCATCAAATTCAAAGACATATTTTCAGTTGCACATTGTTTTAGTTGAGTATTTACCTGGTTCAAAGTTCCCTTTCTGTAAGATAATAAAATGAAAAGATCATTTCTCTCTTCTAGTGGATGCCTGAATTATGTACAACAAACGCTGAGTAATGCAGCTAATTTGTATGAAAACCATAAATATATGTGGCTTTAGCTTTAGAATGCTTTGTTTCATAACCATTTTTGTTCTTGTTTACTCTATGTGAAGTATAGCTGAAATTATTGTATCCGCGAGATATTAGTACTTTTCTAGAGAAAAGTTCATTTGTTGTCTATAAAATGCTTATTTTGATTTCAAATAAATTATGTATTATTTGCTCATTTTACCATTTAATAAAATAGTGGATCACTAGATCCCACCTATTTGAAAAAAATAAAATCATTTTAAAATCTCCTTTATCCTTATATTCCTTTTTACCTAATTAATTCCTAAGTTTTAAAACAAAATGATTTTTGAGATAATATAGACTCGATTACTTAAGTTTATTTTGTACAACTCATATTATTGGCAATGTTTTATTATTTTAACTAGAATTGAACTTCATGTGGTATTCCAATTCTAGCAGATTATCAAAAAGTAATTTGTTATGTATGGGTATAAGTTGTTTATAGTCAATGGAAAATTTTCCATTAAATAATTTATCTAAAACTGAAATACTTTTTGTTGAGATTAAACAATTCATAATTGAACTACACATGAATGATTTAATGTAATGTCTTTTTAAATAGAGCCAACAATCAATTGATAGAAAATAGAGATATTGAATATTTGCTTTGCTTAGAGACTGAGAAAATAAAGTATTACAATATATTACACAAACATTATTGCTAATCTTATCTGAGCAAATAGAGTTAATACACAAACATTTACTTTACTTCGTTTCTCTTTGCACCGAGAGAGAGAAAGCGAGCGTTGTTTTGTGTGCGAGAACGACTTTCACTGAAATAGAGGACTCTTTATTTATTTGTGTTAATTGCTCCTAATTATTTTATAAAATGCATACCAAAACAAAAGATTGTCTAATCTAATTTTTCCTTGTTATAATTTAATATTAGCATTATTTATTCTTTCCTTATCCATTATTCTCATCATTTTCATTATTTTTTATTTAATAGACTACAAAATGATATTATGATTGTATGAGTTTGGGCTTATTGCTTCCGCAACCACAGGAGATACTCTTCTAAAACAGAAAAATTCTATAGATTATGTATACTTCTAAATTGCTAAAAAGTTTCATATTAGAAGGAATTAGAAGTTTGGTGGAACAACTTTCACAAAATTTTGATAGCGCGCAATAATTAATTTCCGCGGAAGAAGTTTTCTTAGAAATTCGCCCCCTCTTATAGGCTTGAAGTTCCACTGAATAATAACAAATCATTTGCTTTGGTTGAACATAACCATTGTTTATAAGAGCACTATTTACTTTTCAATAATGAGCAATGACTAATGCTAAATCCCATGAAATTATTGGCTCGACCAACTTGACGGAGAAACATTAACATTCTTTCTTTCTTTTTTCTACTAGGTAATTTAAGTGTAAATTCCCTTGAACTTATCCTTAACGTTGCTCGCTTCCTTGAACTTTTGAATGCTTCTATTGCCTCCTTAAATTTGTCTAAAGCGTACCTTTAAACATTGAAATTTTAAATGTCAATCTCTGTTTAGAGAAAAAACTGACATATTTAAAAAGTTAATCTATTCAAAAGCTGACACAAAATGTTTAAGGAGCAAA
The DNA here is from genome assembly GCA_948291685.1 of Euphorbia celastroides. Classification (NCBI taxonomy): domain Eukaryota; kingdom Viridiplantae; phylum Streptophyta; class Magnoliopsida; order Malpighiales; family Euphorbiaceae; genus Euphorbia; species Euphorbia celastroides. Next base: position 11,117 of record CAOJBJ011561564.1, on the reverse strand, counting down.
AAATTGGTGCTATATTATAAGTTAAAGGGGGGCAAACTAGTACATTAGAGAGATAAAATGACCTTTTGAAAATTCAGAGGGACGAGTAACTATTAAAAACAGATTGAGGGAAGCACAAATATATTTGGTTTTTTCGACTATAGTGTTATCATACTATATGGACAGAAGATACAATTACTGCAATAAATAAAAACGGAATACTGAAAAAAAAATATATTGTTCTCAAATTTGTGTTTCCTTTTATATTTTTAATTGAATTTTTAACATGTGATGTATAAGTAGGAGAGAAGAAGGAAAACTGATGAAGCAAATATAAATCTAATAGAAATGATAACATGCTGATATATCAAACATTTAATAAAAGAATATCGAAAAGGACAAAAATTGGGAACATGCTAATCTTTTCTTAGGGAAAACATAACAAAAAAGGGAACGACATCACAGGAATTATCGTATTTGATTTCAAATTTGGTAACACGTAACTACCTGTTTATAGAATTTTGATTTGGTTGTGATTGTCATTTCAGTAGTTTGTTGTGCATATATTAAGGCAAAATAAACTTAAATCTTGTTTTTCTCATTTATGAATTCATATTTTCGATAACTGGAGCCAAAAATCATAAAGTAGGGGACTCAATTTGAAGATTGTACAAAGAAGAATATGATTTTTGTATGTTGAAAAGAACCTTTCAGCTAAATTCTTACATATATAGATGGGTCTGAAACAGTAATAATGAAGTTCAAATTGGTATGCATTGCGAAAGCTATACAAACATTCGTTTTTGTCACTCCAAATAACTCAATTCCTTGTATGAAAACCGAAATTAGAATGTTTCTTTCCTTATGTTTTCAAATTTAAACTTTTGTGTTCACAGTATCATTTGATCCCTCCATTATCCAAAAGGAAGTGATAATATGAATTGTCCTCATTTTCAGCCTTGACATTCTGAAATCTTCCATTAGAAGCAATGCTATATTGAATAACATTTATTGGTTGCGTATTAATTAAATTTATTTGAATAATTTATTAGTTACTTTCAGAATCAAACATGCCACACCTATTTCAATTCATATGTAAAATACATCCTCATTTCCTTAACAATTTTAGAAAAAAGATCACATGTTATCCAGAACCTTTAAATGTTCCAACTAATTTCTTAGACTTAGTAAAAATGTACCAAATTGCCTTCTCGATGTAATGTATTATAGTGTGATTGGTTTAACTTTTAAAAGAATTATTTATTTTTTCTGATTTTTTACTTCAATAAAAAGATAATGGGTGACAATGAAAAGGTAAAATGGCAAGTGCAAAAAATTATTTGGAATACTTGAACGTTTAGAATCACATTTGACTTTTTTTTCCAAAATTAAGTGGCAAATGTTGTTTTTACTTTTTAAGCATTCATATACATCCAACACCCATCAAATGAATTCCAATACATTTAAATTTCTTTGAAAAAATTCTTTAAAATTGGTTATTGTTAAAGTTGTATATTTTAGCTAATTCTAACCCTCAATTTAATTTTAATGGTTAGAAGAAAATTTTAGTCTGATTGAAATCGATAAATATGTAAAACTTTACTCATCTTCAAATTTAAAGACTCCAAATTTTATCTTACGAAAACGACGTACTCCTAAACTTTCACCCAAAAATAATACTGTTGGCATATTCATCAAATCATTTGAACAACCGAATATCTTACTTTTTAAATTACTTTCTCCAAATTCATCCTTTATCTTGTATACGCGTAACAGGGACATAGCTAGCCAATGTATTCACCATAAGTTCAACAAATGGTCTAAATAAGAAAATACGAGACAATCAAGTTAATATCCAATTTCGTATCTTAAAATTTGGACAGTTAGAATTATTTATACACGCAAATTGAAATCTATTTTGGGTGAACAATGACAAAAATAATAAAATTTAGAGTCGGGTTTGTGTTACTGTTCCAATGAAATAGTTGATGAAAGAAAACCCGCCATTAGATTAGAGGCTTTTACTCTACCTCCGATCCAACACAACACTTGCGTACAAACTACATAATTCAGATGCGTGGCATTTCTATTGCAATATCATAGCCAGTGAAATTAGAAACAATGTGAACTATGGCTTAATATTCATCCCATTGACACCCTAAACTATATCACCAATCTTAGAACTACACATCTACTTGAAACTCGGGCATATTACACTGTCAGAATCTACTAGGGATAAATATGTCAGCTTAAACTACCTCGAACGAACTGTTTTGTTCATATCAGTATATGATCAGATCTAAACTAGATGTTAGAATTTATATGCATACTATAATACAAGTCCTTGAATCAATATTCACAACTCTCTCTCCAGTGTCACCCGTTTACCGGCTTTGTTCGCTCTTTTCTTGTTTGAGCCTATTCGCTGCTCGAACAAAATCTGTGATCACTTGCACCTCATTTAGCGGTCGCTGCAACGAGAATTAAATTTGTATCAGATTTACAAGCGAGTATACCAGAGAATGAACATTGATGTCTAATTGTGAGACTAGAGAGAGAGACCTGACATGAAAAATGCAGGTTGACTGCATTAAGTATTTGTTCCCTTGACGAATCAGGACGAATATTTGCCTAATTTTGACAAAAGTAAATCATCTAGGAAATACTTGTGATATACAAAACGATGATTAGAGGCTTAAGCTTAAGAAGGACTTACAATGTTGTAATGCTTGCAATATCTCCATAATGATTCCGTTGGAAGCTTTTCGAAGTTCACCTTCTGAGTATCCATACAGAACATTAGAAAACTATGTTAGTGACTCTCTTTTCAGACAGTTTTATATCCATCCAAATATCAATCAAAGAAATATGGAGAGTAACACCATAATCATGCTACAGAAAATTATCAGAATGACGCAATTGAATCCACAATTAATCAAACCCAAAGCATGCAACTTTATTTGCTTTAAGGGCCGTCAAAGTTTTTTAAGTATGCAATGCAAGAATAGTTTAAGTGGTAACAAATTAAACCTTCAACTTTTCACTTTTATTTAGCAATTAGTACATTTGACAGATACCGAAAATAAAACTTTATATGTTTCAAAACGGAGCATCTCTGAAGAAAAGATAAAGAATGCTCAAAGACCGAGAAATTAAGAAAAGCAAGTAGAAACAGAGAGAAAGGAGACGATTATGGAAAGGCAAGAAAAGAAAAGATTTGAATAAGAGGAGGAAATGCCTCATCAATTACAGTAAAACAAGAGAGATTGATGGCAGAACACAACCATCCAAGAGCCCCAATATAATCTCTGAAAATGTGCTAATTTTACAGAAAAACAATCAATTGAAAAGAGGAACGCACTTACATTTGTACGACTTTTATCATATCTGGTAGTAAAAATCCCCATTAGGAGAAAGAATTGGATGAAGAAAAAGGGAGAGAGTAAGATCGACAGTACGAAGCAATTGTGTCTTTCTTACTAGAATTTTGAGCGTCTATATTGTAGGGTTTTTGCATGACTGTATATGAATTAACATGATTTAATTGGAGAGGGCAAAAATATTTAAAAAATTTATTTCTCAAACCCTTTTAAACACTGCCACGCTGGCATGATATAGCACCGATTCTTTCTGTTATAAATAACAGAATTGACAGAATAGGCCTCAAAACATATTACTCTAATACTATAGAGTTTATAGGTTGGTAAATTCGCCACTGCTATTTATATTTTAGTATATAGGTCTTTTAATTTAGGGTAAAGATTTATGTAAATAAATAGTTATGAATTCAAAGAATTTAGTAGGTTCCAAAGTAAATTGTGGGATTATTAATCAATAATAATCCCCAATTTGCAATTTTACTTCCATCTCTACTAGTTCTTGTTTATGAATGGAGGTTCTACTTCCTCCCCTGCCTCTCTCTGAAGTTTCCTCTTCTTCTTCTTTTCTCTGAGCCTGATTGCACCTATTGGGGTAGAAACATTCCAGGAAAAAGGAAAAGGAAAGGAGGAGACATCAAAACACTCCTCAAGATCTTTCAGGAGACTCCGGAGAGGAGTTAAACAGGTGTAGAAGGAAGTAGTCATTGAGGAAGAGATTGATGAGAAGGAACTAGAAGAAGAAAGAACGGTGGAAGAAAACAAGGCCTATGTCGAAAATCTAGGAACCAGAGATGAACCAGAGATGAAGTTCCTGATGAAGTGGTTCCTCTGAAAGAAGCTCAGAAGGATGAAACAATTGATGTAGAACAACAAGCTATTAATGAAGATCCAGTAGCAGAAGGTACAACAGAAGGAGAGACAGTACCGGAAGCAGAAGCTGGGCCTCAAACTGATCCATTTGATGAAGAGCCTCCTCTTACATTTGCTGCTCCACCAATATCTCTAATCCCGAGAGAGAAATTGGTCACATACAGCAAAACAAAGCAGGAGCTGAGGATGATAAGACCAACAAGATCAGTTATTGGGTATGATCCAACAAAGGAGCCCACTTTAAATTCTACAACGTGCGATTCTCCAGTTAGTTTTTCAGGTCAAAATTGATATATAAAAATCGCAGAGCACTTTGATTCCGATCTTCTCCTTTCTTTAATCTGTATAAGGTCAAAAAATGGAAAAATAATGTTAACCAATATTAACTGTAATTAATTAAAGTCCCAACTTGTAAATATGCAATTACAAATAATCTTGCCAAAGTAATAGGAATGAGCCCCAAGGCATTCCGAAAAGAAAAACTTCAATCATGACAATTGGATTGGTTTTTTCTTTAAAAAAAATAGGTAATATCTATCATTAAATAGTAATTCATATGGTACAGAAAACTCAATGACCAACATGCCTTTTTTTAATAGGAATCAGTATCAAGTTACTTCAATAGTTTCAGTAGAATATAAATGAAAGAAACGGAACAAAAAGGATTGCATTAGTTTCAAAGCAAAAAAAGGAAAATGGCAAAATTGGTCGGCACTACAAACCTAATTGGTTCAAGTCTTCGTAAGGAAACTTACTGAGCAATAAGTTTCAAATTCATAGAAAACATAGAATTAAAAAGAGAAATTGTAATATATACTTTTTTAATATTATTAATTTTATATAAAAACTCTTACTTATTTATGTTTATGCAATATCTAATTTTTTAATTATGATTTTATCCTTTTCTTCATTCTTTTCTGAACTTCCCTTCCCCCATGCGCCTCTTTCATCATATGTTACTATCAGTCTTCTATCTCTTCATTATAGGTTTGTAAAATGACATTACCGATCATTACATGTTTGACTATCTCCTATATTTTTTTGTAATCGATGAACCACAGCCAATCTCAAAAATCTCAAAACCTGACATTCAAATAAACTTAAAGGATAGCACACAAGAACATAAAATGGTGAAAACACTAGAACCAAAAAGGATTGCATAGCACAAATTATTCAGAACAGAGATCACGAAATCCAAAAGATATGAAAATAAAGGAAGACGATGAGATGAGATGGAGGCGACAAGGCAACACAATCTAATTTCGATTCGACAGAAACGGGTGGCGTGAAAACGGCGGGGCTTTGCCGATGGAGACGACGGTGAGCAGTCTCAGACAATAATTTGAACACCTTTCTGGCGTAAATGGTTGTTTTTTCTCAATGAGTAATTTTGAGCCAAATTCCGTTTTGGAAAGATAGTTAGGAGTCTCACAAGGGTGGTCTCGAACCTCAATATCATTTGTATACAAGTTAGTCCGAAATTGAGTTGTACTAGCCCAACCCAACTTTGCCAAAGATCAACGAGATAGGCAAGGCCACAAACGGCGCAGTTTTGAGCGTAAAGCCCTACTGTACTACGCTTTTACTCCACTAGTTGCGGCCGAACTTGAAATCCCTGACTGCTGCGATTTATTGTTTCTACGCCTCTCTCCGTCGCCTCCGGCATTTGGCGTTGCAGTGCTCCTCCATTCAAGCCATCTTTCTTTGGACCCCTAAACCAAAAAACCCCAAAAGTTCCCGCCCCCTTCCATCTCAGGCTTCGAGAAACCCTAGACTTCCAAAATGTCGATGTCCAAGAGCTCCAAGATGCTCCAGTACATCAACTACCGGATGCGGGTCACCATTCAGGACGGCCGCCACCTGGTCGGCAAGTTCATGGCCTTCGACCGCCACATGAACCTCGTTCTCGGCGACTGCGAGGAGTTTCGCAAACTTCCGCCGGCTAAGGGCAGTAAGAACAACGAAGACCGCGAGGACCGCCGCACTCTCGGCCTTGTGCTCCTCCGCGGCGAGGAAGTCCTTTCCATGACAGTCGAAGGCCCTCCTCCTCCCGACGAGTCTCGCGCTAAATCCGTCTCTGCCTCCGCCGTCGCTGGCCCTGGAATTGGCCGCGCTGCTGGCCGCGGGATCCCCACCGCCCCTCTCGTTCAACCTCAGGCTGGCCTTGCAGGTAAATCTTTTCCCGATTCAAACAATTCGATGTGCGATTATCAATTCCTCGCATTATTATTATTATTATTATTATTATTATTATTATTATTATTATTATTATTATTATTATTATTATGTAATTGCATGAACTATGTGAATTAACTTGCTACTTTCAAACAATTTGATATGTGATAATGGGGTTTTCTTTTTCATATCATGTGATTGTGTAAACAATGTGAATTAAATTCCTTATTTCAGGTCCTGTTCGTGGCGTTGGTGGGCCTTCACCTGTAATGATGCAGCCGCAGTTGACGAGGCCTCAATTGTCAGCCCCCCCTGTGACTTACCCAGCAGGGGCCGGTCCTCCTCCTGTGATAAGGCCACCGGGCCAATTGCCTCCTCCAGTGTATCCTGGTCAGGCTCCAGGTATGGCACGTGGTCCGCCTCCACCAGGGCCGCCGCAGTTTGCTAGGCCGCCACAGCAGGGATTCCCAGTGCCGCCGCAGTTTCAGCAGAGGCCAATGGGAATGCCACCCCAGCAACCAGCACCTATGATGAGAGGGTCCCCTCCTCCGCCTAGACCTGGAATGCCTGGCCCTCCTCCTCCTCGCCCTGGAATGCCTCCTCCCCCCAATTATGGACCTCCTCGTCCCGGTATGCAACAACCTCCCAACAACCAACAGCAGTAGCAATAGTGATCAGGTGTGTATAGCAGATATCTGAGTGAGTGATTACTTGTTATAATTGTTGAAAGCTATCTTCAAAGTATGCTAGATTTATCATTGTCTTAAGATTTAACATTGGTTTATGAATAATAAACAAATGTGAATAAAATGCTTACCTCTATAAATGTGTTTGCACAAATAGGATTTTAAATCTGAAATGGGGATGACTGGATTCAAACTTAGTAGGCAAAATACTGGAACTAGAGTTTTTGTTATCTGGTCTGAAAATTGCTTTACATGCTGCAAGGTTTATGTGAAGAAAGTATGAATATAATGATGAACAAGAAATTCTGTTTGGGATTTGAACTGGCCATTATGTGATGCTGTTTTTTTTTTGCTTCAATCGTTTTCTCAATAATCTTGTACAGAAATTTTATTGACTTCCCCAGTTGAGTCAATTGATTTCTTATGTCCTTTTTGGACCATTTTCTACTTAACAAATGAGTGTGCTTTCCTTGGTAGATTTTATCAATAACATGCATTTTTCGATATTTGTTGCGACTAGAAAAACTTTAGTTTTGCCTTTTCTGATAGACTTTTGTTATTGTAGTGTTAAATTTCATCATATAAGCTTTTGCTCTGCTACTGTTCAGTGTCCACTGTGTCCTTAAAATCCCTTCAAAACTACCTGGTTCTGTAAGTACTAATTTGTGCTAAAACAAAACAAAAGTTGTTCAGTGCTCAATCTATTATGTTCTGATTAACTATATATGCAGTGAATATAGCAATTATAATTTATAAGTGGGAACATTAGAGAAACAGTTGTGGTACAGCTGCTATGATGGAATAATTATGGTGGTGTTTCTCGTAGCTTCAAAGCTCCTTACCAGGAACGTTTAACTTATTAGCAATTTTGCTAAATGTTTCTCATTACCTGACCCCCCTAACCCTTTGTTAGGCATCTGGTTTAATAAGCACAGACTATGAGAAACACCCTTTAAATCTTTGTAGTTGGCAAGGTCATGCAAAATCTAACAAAGAATCAAATTAAGTATCTTCTAAATCATATGCTGCTGAACTTTGGTACAAATGGTGGGCTGAGCTAGATTTAGTGAGTTATCTGTGTTTCGGGGGTTCCAAGTAGAAAAATATTGATTGGCTGAAATCTAACAAAGAATCAAATTGACCTTAGTTTATGAATGAAACTGAACTAAACCAAGCATAATAGTTTGGTCTAATCTAACTTGTTCGCTTCTGACTTCTAAGTTTAGCTAGGTTGGTCTTTCTGTGAATTTGGAAATCCTAAGATAATTATACAACTCCTGGAATAGTGCACCAATCCACTCATAACAGTTTGCCTTCCCTATGCCTTGTGTCCATGCATGTACCTTTTCTTTACTTCTCATTTTGTTTGCAGAGTCACCTGCAACATTATTATTTTCACAATGGATCTATAGCACCATAGGGAATGAGTTGTGTTATTTTTTAATATCTTAGACAAGATTGATTCTCATCAGGTTCTTAACTTCTAATTAAGAATCAAAGCTATTGCAATCTTTATCTTCTCCCATGTCTATCATGATTCACTTAAATTTAGCCCTCCAAGTTCAACCCTTGGGTAATTTGCTGGAAAACATCATTCATTGTCTCTAAATTAATCTCCATGCACTAGCCTAGCTATTTTTCATTATTGTGTGATTTTAGCCTACGGTGCGTTCTGAGGATAAGACAGTATTTTTTTTATGGATTTTGCTACTTGTGTTGTTTGATATCAGGGTTCTAAATCAGTCACATTCACAGGTTTGTGATTTATACATGCTGTTGGATTGGTTTGGCCTTCCTATAATGTGCGAATTTGGGTCTTTTCTTTAAGTTGTTACTTGTTACAAATTCATTGATGGTTTTCATCTCTTCTAGTGCATATGAAAACACAGTGTTCGCATTCTTTGTTTAGCAACGTGGCAATTTATTATTATAACTATATTTTTTATATGTAACAATTCACCTGCATCATGTATAATATCCTTTTCAGGTTTAGGAGTTGCGGTGTGAGAGCTTGTTGCTGAAGTTTGTAGACTTCTCTCAAGCGACTGATGAATTCCTCATTTGAGTTGGGTGGCATCTACTCCTGAGTTCTTTTTTTTGAGCAGTGTGTATTATGAGGCCGTCGTGGTTTAGGATTTTGGTTGTGTCTTGCTAGGTACAGTATTTTATCTGGCCGTGTTGACTTGGAGATATTATGTAGTCCGATAATTCCTTTGAACGGGGAACTGATAAAGATTATGCGCCTCAAAAGTAAATATCTGATTATGTAATCGTGCTTTATATCATTTGGTTCTGCAAATTTATAAAATTAGGCAGAAGTTCAAATAGAGTATCAGTCCAAACTTTAGTCAATGTTTGGAAAAGAATTCATCTGTTTCTTCCAAATCACATTGCAGAAGTACACTTACAATAGCAGCACTTCACGCCCTCTCCCCTAAACACTAAAACACCTTTGCTTAGAAGTCTCCTCTCGCATGTGATTGTAGGTTGTTATTCCTTTTATCTCTCTGATTATTAAACTTCAAATTCATCACCGATTGGAAACCAAGTAGATAGCATGACTAGTGTATACATGGTCTACTATGAATCTAAAACTTGATTGAATAAATGTATGATGAAAGATGAGAACTTCTAAGGGCTTATATTAGCTTTCTTCTATGTTTATGCTTGTTGGATTGCACGCTCAAATTTAATCGAATAGAAATTTGTAGAAAGCTGTATAAAAGTGTAAAATCAGTTAAATGCCACAATAGATGCAAAAAAAATCAAGCACGCGCATATATGACATTTTGAGTTGGTCAATAACGCAAACTTAAAACGATTGTATCATATGTTGTTGGAAAAAATAAATTTCAAAGGATTTATAAACCTGGTATAATAGTGTGGTTTTTGTTTGATATAATTACTTAAGTTTTTGGTTATTCAACAGTGGCGGAGCCAGGAACCAACTTTCGGTGGCACATAGATACACTGAAAATATCACGAAGAAAGTCGATTTTCGGGCAAAATTGTTTTTGAATAACACCATTTTTTATAAGAGAACATTGAGGTCAGGAATGTTTATTTGGAGGGCACCGTAGGTAGGTTAACAATACTCAGTTGTCTATGCTAGTTAACTAAATTAACCTTCATAAATTTTGCAATGTCAATATTTAAATTCCACTTAACTATCAATTTTATCTGCAAGCTAACAAAGCATTCATAAGAAATAAACACGTTCAATGGTTGATAAGTATGCGAGTGCATTTATACTCTGAAATTTACTTACATATTTGTTAAATATTAAGTGTAAAATATTTTTTCTACTTGGCTTGTCCAAATCTTAATTCTAATTTTCCAATTTATTGAAGTGTAGATAAAAGCTGATTCAAAATATGGTTTTAAGAATCTAAAATGGTTAAAGAAGTACCTTTCACTTGAAAGAGACAGTTTTGCGGTAGAAGTAAAAATGGTAAAATAAATTTAATATTTAAATTAAACATTAAAATATATCATTTCAACATATTTAGACGGTTTCCAATGCCCCACTATTCCCCTTTCTTCTTCAACTCTTCTCTTTTGAAGCCAACTTTTTACAATTTCCGGGGGGTTTTGGTGGGGCATTTTTTCCTAATTTTAACTACACAAAGACATGAGGGAAGAAGTTCTACGGCATTCGGTGACGTGTAGCTCCGCCTTCACGAATCACATATGATATAAACTTGATATATTGGTTGAGGAGTTATTCGAGGGGAATGAAATTACGTGCTTCGATTCGGATGTAATTTTTTTTTAGTATAATAAAATAATATTCTTTTCATCAAAAAATTGTGTCAATATGAGTTATTATATGTTAGTGTTCCAGTCCAAACAAATTGCCAAAAATACATTCCAATACGCAGGAGTTGAATAATTTCCGTTACCGGCTTATCACATGCAAATCAATTGATAAATTCATATTCATATGAAATGATATAAATAACTCTTTGATCTATTCGGCCTTCAAATTGTTATGCCCGGCTCTGGTTTTGACTTTTTGATATTGTGG
>CAOJBJ011560829.1:0-12664 GCA_948291685.1 Euphorbia celastroides | reverse complement strand
TCTTTCATCGGTAAATTATGTGCATGATTTTTCATAATTCAGACAGAAACGCACACGTCACGTAGCCGAACCCGGCTGAATTTGCAGCGATCCCTTAATTTTTGCACTGTCGTTGACGCCAATTGGACCATTGGCCTAATTCTGTTCATTTCTCTTTCTATTTGTAGTTTGTTGCTGGGTTCAATCTGCAGCACAAGGTGATCAAGTTAATATTTTTTTTTGCGAGGACACGTTGGCAAGTGACAAAACAAACAACCTTTTCCAGGCATGGTTCAGTGTCCAGTAGATGACATATATATGAGAGCTGCTTGTAGAGATCTGCTTCTGTGAACTGCGGATATCAAATCCTTATAAACACCTGAACTATAATGTAATAAAGGCCTAATGCTCTAACAGGTACTCCAACTTATCCAAAAATGTAATTTCTCCCCAAACTTGGAAAATGATCCCGCGGGTACCTAAACTTTCAAAACATGCACTAGTTTAATGCTTTAGTGCCACAGGTCAACATCAAATATACAAGGCGATTAACACATCAATCTTGTTAAACAGGAAAAAAGGTTAGAAAATTACCATCATTATGCCCTTGTAATACAAGGAAACGAATCTGTCTGCTTGTCTTTTCACCTGCATTAATACATGAGATGCAGATAAGAGGATTCATCTTATTTTTTACGACTATGATCACTGATTTTTTCATTCCAACTAACCAACAACAGCAACTCTCATTTTCTCCCCCAATGAAGATTACGGCAGAATTGCCTAGTTTACCTGGTTTGCTAGCAATTTAGGGGATATTAGCCCCATATTCCCATCCACAGGGCATTTGGGGCAACGCCATGTCTGCCAAAAATTAGGCATGGATTGCTCTGCTTGTAGCTTATCACTGATTAAGGAGCATATAGCAGGACACTCAAAGCTACCAGAGCAGCTCGGACAAGACAACTTCAATGGCTCACAATTCTGATACCTGCAAATTGATCATGGATCAGAAGTTTATTAACAAAATCCTGATAAATAATTTGACACTTGCAAGAAATAAGAAATCATTACCTCTCAACAGCAAATGAGGGATCATTGTCGACAGATTCAATTGATTTGGTTTGGAACTGAAAAATCCGCTGAATAGTATAATCATGCCTTTAAAAGGAAACTTCAAAGTCTCTAAAAGCAAGCCTATTGCAGAACCATGAATTTACCTTGGATCAGTCGAGTCCTAAACAATCAGCCAAGCGCTCAGGGCTGGTTCCCTGAATAAAAGCACATAAACGTGACACCACAGGATGAATTTGCTGTGATAAGTAGTAATCAATGTCAACCGTCCATTTCCCATTGTCTTTTTTCAGCTCATCGGGATGTCTAGCTCGCTGAGCAACTCCTGCAGAACTTCCTGATGTAGTACCCTGTTCAGAGAGAACGAAGAGTGTCTTCATATGTCGAGAAAGAATCACACATTCTGAAATGTGTTATAGATCAGACGACCCTAACCTGCTCACAGCAAATGATATATGGGATTCTATCACCAACAGAACAACCACTCGTGTAGCCATTTTGCTTTAGTCTTAGAGCCACCTACAAAATGCCAAAACAGAAATATCTTACAAAAAAACAGAGACGTTAGGCGGTATTTAGTGGTCAGATGGTCAATTACCAGCACATGAGGTTGATTTTTGGCATCAGGGTAATCTTCAGGTGCTTTAATCAAAGTTTTGCTGATGACATATTTGTCAAGGTCTACTTGTCCATTCCTCATTTGCTCTTGAACCTGTTAAATAAATGCAACTTCTTCCATTTTAAGCAATCCAGTGAATTTAACAACATATAACATATCTATTACTGATTTTATGCATATAACACATATATGCTCATCGACAAAGCCTTTGACCTCTCACAAATTAGAGAAGTAATCAAATGAAGAGATTAGCGTTTACCTCCATAAGATGACCATGTACTGATTCAACAACATCATCGCACGACCTGTAATTCCAAATACATTTTCAGATCTCTATGTGTTGGGGTTCAATGCTTAAAAAACATATGAGAAATTTGGGTGGGGTTTGTGAAGTTTTTGATAGTACAACTTACTTGTCTGACAAAATTTGAGCAAGGCAGAAATTTCCTGATTCTTTTGATAGCAAGCTCCAGTCACGGCAAACCATGTCAAGACCCTTACATTCAATAACCTGCACTAAGAAAGTAACTGTCATCATGTCTTTAAGTGGAAGACTACAAAGATGCAAAAATTCTGGAAAAAAGACCTTCTTAGGTGGCATATTATCTCTGGATTGAACTTTGACAGCTGCATATTTCTTCTTGGACAAAAGTAGAATCCTCGCGTACAAGCCATCTCAAACAATTTTTAAATATCTGTACTTCTTGTTAACCTAGAAACAGAGAGAGTAATTACATGTTAGCACTAAGAGAAAAATACAATAACAATTATGATTTATGCCATTACTGCTATTACAAAGTTAACAGCTTATATCTCATGTGGAAATTAAGATAGGGTCCACAACTATTGATCAACATATATCACAACTAGTTTACACATTTGAATTTCAATCAAGACCATCACTTTTGCTATTGCTAAACTGTAATTTGAACATCAAATAAAAAGCTGAATGAAAGTGTAAGTTAAGAGTTTGAATCAGGGACTAAAGCATATGCCAAATTTCAAACAATAAGCTGTGATACATAGTTTGACTGCACATGATAAATCTTTACAGATTGCAGTTAGCATATTATAGGGATACATCACAATCATAAGGACTTTCATTATTAGCTTTGCTAGTTACTCCATTAAGGCTTCAGTATAATAATATATGCATCAATTTCATCTCATTTACTGACTTAGGAGTTAGAACACACAATGTACATGTTCAGAACGAAAAAAAATATAAGCAATATTATCTACTAGTCTACATTTTCCTTAAAAATAATTCCAGAGTTATCAGTTGAGAAACATGATAGAGCCTTTATTAAGAAAAAAAAGCAATCACTACCAACTTAACATCACTAGCTCACTTCGAAACTCCAATTTAAAAATGTCCGCCTCTCTTTCTTCTCTTTTCAAGCACATGTAAAGAGTAAAGACACAGATTGTATTTCCACAAAGCACACAGACATCTAGCAATGCCAAGAAAATGAAATGTTTCCAACTCTCTAATAAGTTTCAAAACATTTTTGTAATTTTGATTTCAGTTTCTAAATGTATACTGATCTCTTAAAATTTGGATTGCAGCAAAACGAATGAGCATTCTAACTTGATAGTCTAGTCATAGTCATTTGAATTTTTTAATTACTTTCTTGTTTAAAAGTGCTGAGCAGTAAGCATAAATTACCCAGCCAATCATTGGAGAAGATATTGACAAATGAGAAGTGTCAACAGTCATCAATATCGTTTCCATCTTTCATCATTGAAAAAGAATGGATGTTGTGTGAAAATGAAACCACACATTTTATTTGACATGGGAAGTCATTTCAGGAAATGAATGAATTCTATCCATAAACATGTACAATCTTACCTCCTCGATGACTTTCTTAGAAATATCTTCTGCTTTTTTAATGTCATCTAGTCCAGTGTAAATCATGATTGAATCTGTATCTCCATATATGACCTGCCTTATGCAAAAGACTACACTATGTTAGTATTTGGAACTAAATATTCATATTGTTTGCTAGGACACAAGACATAATTGTTTAGTCGATTGTGGATTTTTTGCGCGACAAGCTGCAACTGCTGAGGTATATACCAGTTACCCTACTATAAAAGGGTTTACCTCTAAGTTTACTTTTTTTTCTTGACTGAACTTTAAGTTTAGTTTATTTTCAACAAGATCTACAGTACTTTGAAGAATATCCCTTCCCTGCAAATAAAGACACGCAAAGCTTAATACTTAAATTTGGTAGACAGGCAAGTTCCTAAATACATCATTCTTTGGAGTTTAACCAAAATTAAAAAAAAAAATATCTTACCTGTTGAGTTATAAGCTCTGCAAGATGCTTTGCATAAAATCTCGAATTGGAAAATCCAAGGCACCCATACACACTACATCATCACCATATCAAGTTAAACAAAGTATGAGCGGATTAGTGAAGTAAACTCAATGTGATTAAGGAAAAGAATCATCACAAACCTGTTTGCAGTAAGTTTTAGGGCCTGTTGCTCAATGTCCTTCTTCCTTGATTTAGCCTTTTCCCTCTTTTTCATTAGACCTTTGAGCAACTACAGATAAATAGTAAAATAAATCATCTCACTTTAGAAGAGTTTTATTCTTCAAATACATTTCTCAGACTTAATTATAGCATAAACATACTCAGATACGTGATGCTTCATTAATCACAGGTTCCGAATAACGATCGAACTAATTTTTTTTCTGAAAATTCAAACTGTCTCATCATTTTCTCTTCATAATTACAGAGCTGGCCAGGTTCAAATTACACATATCTTTCCAGTTCTAACGTTTCTGGTGAGTCGTAAGATACTTCATTTGAGGGATAAAGGAAGTGTAAACATCAATGTAGTCATGATTTTATTCTCAAATGTATATTTCAACTAATTTGAATAAAGAGATAAAAGAAGGTTCATACCTCAGGAAGTACTCCATTTGTTGTGTTACAAGGTAAATGAGGAACCAGTCCGTCTTCAGATTTTTCAACAGTTGTGAAGCATATATTATACTCCTGCAGTATTGGTTAAAAAAAAGGTGTTTATGAAAGTTAAATAGAACTGATTAAAATCCAATAGGAAGTGACGGTGTATGGAAATGTTAGCACCCGAATAATAGAAGGGTAAAGACTGTTGAAGTCCAGGAGCACTACATATTTGTCATATAAGCCTTTCTTAGGCTCCAAAACAAGCCCACCTGCATAGGATGGGCCTTTCTTCGCTTTTTCATTATCAAAATTGGCGTTCTCGGTATCCATTTCTTCTCCACCATTTTCCTCAGCTCCATAATTTATTCTTCGTTTAGTCGTTTTTTGTTCCCTCACATGGAAAGACTTCTTGTCTGGTACAATGTACTTCCTTGCATGAAATGCATGCAATAGAAGGTACTCCACTCTCTGAGCTGTACCACCCTTGAAAATACATAGATAGCAGATTTACTCATTGAGGTATTTAAGGATGCATAATTCAGAATATTAACAAGTAAAATAAGCATTAAAAGCACTTTACTTGGAGAGTTCCCCCAGAGATTCCCACTAAAATTAGTCAATTGGCAAGTGAGGGGAAGTACATTCAAATGAAACATGAGTTCCATAGACAACCGAGCATCTCTCTCACCATATTCAATTTACAAATGACAAAAAAAAATCAACGACGAGGATTTTTAAAGAAAAATAATTGCCAAATTTTACAACTAAAACAAAAGATTGCACTTCACACCAGAACCTACCAGCTCAATAAGGGATTTTGATGTTTGGAACATTGTGGAAATTTCATGCGGAGCGATCTCCGTCCTCTGTTTGTTCATGCAATTCTTAGCTAGTTGTGTCAAGGAGTAGCTATCCTAGAAGAGCAAGGGTTGCCCAAGTGAAAAAGAGTTTTACAAAACAAGCAATACTATTGGACAATAACAAGCCAAATACTATACCTCTTTTAATAGGCCACGGGAGCACAAATATGTATCACATAAAAGCCGTCCTGCAATGCAAGACATGATGCCTGGACTTGCCCCAGACCCATATGTAGCTTTTCCCTTTGCAAGCTTAGGCATCATGGAGCGCTTGAGACGGCCTAGTTTGGACCACATGCTGCTTGGCACTCCACAAGACTACATTAAAAAAGAATCAGACCATCAAGAACAACATAAGCTAGGATTTGAAGAAAAATTTCAGGCTTTCAAAATTTTGTTCCTGTTTTTTAAAAATTATACAATATCTGCAAAATGTATATACATGAAAGAACATCGTTTCTAATTTTAAATCATGAATGAGTACTTGCTACCACTGTCTTTATTCTCTTGCCCAATAAATGGATTTTCATATAAAGGGCGGTTGAGAGTAAAACCTGGGCTCTGTGGAGGAGAACATCAAGGTCAAACCCAGATATATTGTGCCCAACAAGGACATCACTGTCCAATTTGTTCAATTCAATCATCAGACGGTTCAATAGAGCTCTTTCACTGCAGCACAATGTTGAACATGTCTTGTAATAACAGGAACTAAATACGTTAAAGGTTATAGCTGACAAAAGTATGATGAGTAGTATAAGCATACCTGCTTTCAGGAACTAGAACATTTGATCTAGCCTTTGAATTCCTTTCAGACACATCTTTTGAGAAACCCCTCGGAAATATACTGCCATGAAGCTTCCGGATAACAGTAAAATGGCTTAGCATACCAGGTTTTTTCCATTCTGAGGCCATCATGGGAGCGTCAATCTAAAAGTTAAACGAGATGAGTAAGAACGGTATCTCAGAAAGTAGAACAGTTTATGAAATTAATTCACACCAAATGAGAACACCAAAGACCTTTGACTACAAAAGGAAGTCTATGAACCTTAAGCTGACAGCAGAATTTCCCCGAATCATGCTCTTATATTTATCTTAAGTTCAGTAAGAACTGTCATGATAATAACTCTTTATGACAGACACAAGAAGAGCAATCTAATCCAATTGTACGTTTAATTAAATAGCTTAAACTGATAGGCAAGACCTGATCGTTGTATACAGTAAAACCTCTATAAATTAATATAGTTGGGACCAGAGAATTCTATTAATATACTATTCTTGACACTCCCCAACACACGAATACCCCTTGAGCTTGAAGTGGGGGAAGCACAAGTCTACTCTACCTGGATTCAAACCCTTGACATCTAGGTCTAAGAAACACCAATACCATGTCATGGAACCGCTTCACCAAAATCTTAAACTTATACGTAAGACCCAATCATAGTCCATGCACTAATCCTGACAGCATGGAAAGATACACTTGCAACATTGGTAATGTGATATTTGACCTTACTTAGATATTAGAATACCTTTACAAGAATCGACAATGGAAAACATGGAACTAATGAGTCTCTTGAACATTCTTCAAAATCGAACTAAAACATACATGAGTGAAAAAGCCTGTTCACGCACCTTTGCCTTGTGGCAACAAACAAGGGATGCAGAAACTATCTCATTTGCATTTTGCTTCTCATTAATAATAGTTTTCAAACTTAATGCAGTCACAACAACTGAAGGAATCTCCTCTTTTTTCCTTGAGGAAGGAGAGGCCTGTATGTCCTTTGGTGAGTCAACAATAATCTCAAACTTACACAAACTCACCTGCACCAATATAGTCGAGAGTTGTAACACTTGGAGGATCGAACGTGAACTTAGAAAACATAAATTATGCCAAGACAATCTCACCCTTTGAGAAGGTGGAATAGTTGAGAACTTTGAAACTGATAACCATGAAGGTCCCCTGATCTTCCGCTTGACAAGAAAAAGCTCCAAGGCACTGTATAAGATAATGAGGGTTACTGCTATGCAATTTCTCCAAACATTTAAATCTGTAAGGTAATACTAGTCCAATTAAAGCATAATGAGAAGCTACCAACAATAAAATCATGCGTGGCAAAAGAAAGGATTATAGATTTTCTAGTTAACGTGACTTATAGGCCAACTGTAACTGGACAGAATCACATAAAAACCGAAATTGAAAGACCAAAGAGATCCAATTTAACCCTTCACTGTGCAATTTTAGAACCCAACTGAAAGGGAAATTGTTCCAAACAACTCCAAAACGCAGAAAACAGAAACAAAAATTTAAAAGGAAATAGAAGAGCTGGTATTATTGCTTCTGAAAAACAGAGAAGAACAACAAGAACAGGCCTAAGCCCCACAGGGATTGAATTCCCCGCTCTACCAAAAGGGCAGAGCCATCATGCTACAGAGCATAATCTCTCGTACAAAATTGCCTGCCTCTCCTCTCCTTCTCACACACCTAAATACTACTCTCATGCCAGCTTATATATTAGTTAGTTAATCTATGTTTCCCTTTTTTACCCTTAACCAAACCCCAGTGACGGAGCCAGGATTGGAGCTCGGGGGGGACAGTCCGGCCGACCACTGTCAACCGCTGGCGAAAAATTCCGACCAATATATAAATTCAATCCAAACAATTAACAAATGGAAATTGCACATTAAAAACAACATCAAAATCAAATTCCACGCGGCTAGGTTTCTCTTTTCCCCTATCTCTGCAATTTTCAGCCAGATTTCGGGGGGGACAAAATACCGAACTTACCAAGGTCGCCAACGGTTGGGGGGGGACAACGGCTCCCGCCGGCCCCCCCCTTCCGCCGTCCCTGCCAAACCCATCTGTAATTACATCCCTAATCTGCCCCTGAATATTAGCAATTTCTCTATCATTAACAGACAATAACAACAGCCGAGCCTTAATCACATGTTGTTAGGGTCAACTAGATGGATCCTCTTACGCCATAACAATAAAACAAAATGCCCATCCCTAAAACACCTCAAGTTACATGTTCATTTGACTTAGAATTTCACTATATTTTGAACTTATCAGTCAAACAATTTGTTTAAGGAAGCAATAGTGCATGGCTCAAATCCAGAAGTGTCTTCCGTATGCGTGAATTTTCGCAAATACCGGCTCCAACTGCATACCTGTTATGAGTTCCGAGCAAAGCGCAGAAAGTTTTTCCTTTCAAATCTGCTGGAAGAGGAGGCTCCTGAAATAGGACAATTCATTCAGAGTAATTTCAAGAACAGTAATTATACAAAAAAATTCGAGAATACAACACCATAATGGCACGTGGATGATCCTGATAATGTAGATGTAACATTTGTTGTACTTGTTCGGAACATACCTTGAATGGATAGGTAATTTTCAGCACATAGTCAGCAGGTATATCTGATTGCTCAAACACGCACTTCCTCTGTTAGGAGTTCAAGACAATGAATTACCAACAGAATGAATCAAAAGAACACAGAGATGGAAACAATATAAAATGATGCAGAAGAAAACCAATCAGGTCCTTTTGTTGGGATGCAGATTGAATTTTCAAACCTTAACAAGAGTCATGGTGCAACTTGAAACATTGAGAGCTGACAACTTTTCAGTTATTTCTTTCTTCAGGTCATACACCACATTCTGCAGAAGAGCACAGCAACAAAAGCATTGGAAACGTTGCCACATATAGATAAACAAAAGGAGAAATATCATTAACAAAGAATCCATTTGTATGTAAGGACTGTACTTCCAGTGTTTCATCAGAAGCAATTCTTGAATCTTCAATGTCTTTTTCAAGCCTGATCACCTCGTCTGTAGGAAAGATGGAAACATTCGGAATAGCATAAACACATCTCTGGTTGTTCTTTACAACCACACAGCAGCTATGATATGTATTTCTAACTTTGACCTGAAAGCAATGATACATGTAAGGTCACTATATGAAACCAAAAATACTCACAGCAAGCAATGCATCACCTTTCCAAAAAGATAAGAGGGTCCCCTTGTTAGCTCCAAAGGCCTCCTCATGAGCATCGATAATATAAAAACGCAGCAATCCATCAGCCTCCAGTTCAAAATTTGATAGATCTTCACGATTCTCAACACTCCTATTTCCACTATTCTGAACTGCCATTTCACTCAAAGCATATTCCTTCTCAGGTTTTGATTCCTCTGAACTGTTACTTTCCTCTCTAGCGATTGCTTCACTCTTGGCTGGATCAAACAAGTCATCTACTGATTCCGCCTCTTTGACTTCCATGATCGCTCTTTTTTCGAAGCACTGTCACCGGTACAATCTGTCACAAATCTACTCGAATCTGCAGGAATCTGATTTTCCTTCTTGATTGGCGCAAAATTCTTAACAGACAATTGCCGATAGAGATGGGATTCTTCTCCAACGAGACTTCTTCAAGTTCAAGACTGTTCTTTCTTCCTCTTTAGCTTTTGAAATTATTATTTCGAAATAGGCATTTAAAATTACTATTGCCGATTCAAAATTCTTTTGAAATAGGCATTTGAAATTATTATTACCGATACAAAAATGTACCCTAATTGACCTATATTTCACATACATAAGATGTACTTAATCACATATTAAAAAAATGTATAAGCATGCCAAAAAATACAAAGAAATTTATATTCATTACTCAAAACAGAACGTGGCTTCTTCAGCGTTCCTTTTACCACATAGTACAATCTCATGGTTATTTACTATCGGCATATCAGGTTCTCAAATCTCAAAGCAAATATCCCACTTCGCTACAAAATATACCATATTTGCATTCAAAATATACAATTTTCCCCAAAACTAGTACCAAATCGTCATCAATATAATACCTGAAGTTTTTAAAGTTACAAATAACTTGAAATTGTCTAAATTGTAACTAATCTTAGAAGTGTAAAAGCTATCGCTGATAACGTGGCGAAATTCATGCACCACATTAGTA
The DNA here is from genome assembly GCA_948291685.1 of Euphorbia celastroides. Taxonomy (NCBI): domain Eukaryota; kingdom Viridiplantae; phylum Streptophyta; class Magnoliopsida; order Malpighiales; family Euphorbiaceae; genus Euphorbia; species Euphorbia celastroides. Next base: position 2,249 of record CAOJBJ011560829.1, on the reverse strand, counting down.
TTAAGAGGTTTGTTTGTTGCCTTTTATTTAATAAACTTGGATTGTTAGTTGAAAGTTTTTGACAACTTCGTATGTGATGGGGACATCTTGTGTCCACAGTTGGGACATCTGAGACCGCCTGAAATTAAGTCTCCTCAGGCTAACACTTTGAGGCTCCCTCAAACGAAGCCTCCTCAGATAAAAGTTTTGAAACCGTCTAGAAGAAGGCCTCCTCAAGCAAGCACTCTAAAGCCACATTGATCGGCTCGATCGTCTCAATCTCCCAAACCGGCTCGAGCCCCCAAAGGTAACACTCTGCCTCGAGCTCCAAGTGATACCGCCTCAAGGGATTACGCCTCAACTATAATCCACCTCAAGGGAATAGTTCTCCAAAGAAGACCAAGATCATCCAGGAGCCATCTCAACGGACAACCGCCTCAATCACATCCTCCTAGATCGAGACCTTCTCAAGCGATGTTGTCTCAACATCAACATCACCCCACCTCAGCAACCCCATTCCGAGGAGTCCAACTGACCGGTCCGCCTAGCACGCCTGACAAGTCAGTCCTAGGATTGCGACATATCAATGGGTTGTTGACCCAATGAGTAGATAGGGGACCAAGATCCCATAATATATTGGTGATGTTGACATTTTGTTATATTTAGGTGCCATGTGACATTATTTTATTAGTTCTAGGTTTTGTTGTTCGGGTATAAATACCCTTTTAGTTCTCTCTGTAAGACAACTTTTATCAATTGAATCAAATTTGAATTTTAGAGAAATCTCTCTCTTCTTATCGGGTTCTTTGAACCTTCAAGTTAAGCTTGAAACTCCTTTAGGGAAACGTTAGTTTCTCGGCAAGTTTCAGCTTGCGAAACCCTTAGGAAACTCCGGTTTCCGGTGAGTCTTAGCTCGCGAATCTCGTCTTTGATGGTTTAAGGTCAAAACCGCCTGGACCGTCTCGTCGATCCTTATCATTTTGTATTTGAAATGGAAATATACAAGTAGATTGGCCCAAACAATATGTCGAAAGAAAATGGACATACCAATTGACTTTTAAACAAGTGATACAAGAGGTTTTGAGTTTAAAACACCACCATTATCAAGAATTTATTAATTATTTAAAAAAAATGAACATTAAATAATACGTAATTTACTGGTTAAAATTTATTAAAGAAAAGAAAACATGCATAAATTTCAAAAAGAAATAGACATGATTGAGATATTAGACATCCTCTAGATATTCTAGAGATATTCAAACTAAATCATAGATCTTTCCTTATGAATGATGGCGACTAAACAGCTCCTCGAAATGCTTTTTGGCAAGGGTTAGGATAAAGCTTGTTAGAACTACATAAACTTGTTGCTTTATAACTATCTAGATAACGTTTTTGTCGTATTTTTGTATTATTAACAGTTTTAACTTTTTGTTTAATTGTTAAGCTATTGTTTTTTCAGACTAATATTAAACTCTAATTTTATTTAATTAGCACGAAAACCTAAAAAAGCACACCAAATTTGTGTAATTTTCAATTTAAAAATAAATGTATTCAATTAACTCAATAAATCAAGATTATTTTAATACTTATTACTAACCTAATTATCTAGAAAATAAGTTAGAAAACGAGAGACTAAATTATGGACTTCACTTAGTTCAAACTTAGTTCATAATTTAGTTTTGAACATAAATTTACGGCTTTATTTTATGGTGATTTTTTTTTAAACTTTGTTACCATTAACATTGAATTGAATTTCATACTAATAATTCAATAATGATTGTGGAAAATTAACCTTAACTTTGAAAAAAATAAAGTCACCATAATCTTTATCAAATTTTACCCATGCAATACTATCTAATATATATCTTGTGATTGAACCAAAATCTCATTTCTATTCAGGACATGTTCTTTTGGACTGAATGAAACCGAATTGAACTGAACAAAAATTGAACTAAAAATTAACTGAAAGTTAATGGTTACAGAACGAAACTTACTGACAGAAACTTAGTGTAAATTTACTAAAACTTATTAGAACTTAATGAAACTAAAATTTATATCAAATGATTCGAACTGAATAAGTATGAACTGAACTGAATTGAAACTTAATAATTCTGCACTAAAAATGAATCGAATGAAAAATAAGTTGAAAAGCATAAGGCCTAAATCTCACTTGTTTGCGAACTGGACATCCAACAGCCATGGTGCATCTGTAGTAAGCTCGAGGACAAGGGTTTCCTTTAGCCATCTTTTGACCATATTTTCTCCATTGG
>CAOJBJ011560229.1:0-14693 GCA_948291685.1 Euphorbia celastroides | reverse complement strand
GACCGCAGGGGTGACCTAACAAAAGGTTGTAAGAGCATTGTATGAAAATTGGTAGAAAAAAATTGAAATAAAATGAGCATAAACATATTGTTGTTTAAAAGTAATGAGTCCTGAGGTATTCGAGTACAAATACCTATGTTCATGTACAATAAAATCGAAAAAAACATTCAGCAAAACGGTAAAAAAAGTTTACCTCCATTCTTCCAGCAAGCTTATATCGATGATGCCTAGAACTCCAACACTATCTTCTAGTAGATTGCCGATACCATCTCCAAAACACTGATGGATGGAAGAAAAGTTAAAATAATTTATTAATGATAGATAACAGTGACTATAAAATACCATTACAAAAATGATACTCAGATTGAACTGTATAGTATTTTATATCATATACTGCAACATGATCGGTATTGACTGTCAAATATCTAACCAATAAAGCATATTTTGATGTATGACGATATATAGCAGTGTGTTCACTAACAAACCCATCAGTTAACGACATGAGAAATACAACAGAATAAAAATACAGAAAAAAATACAGTCAATTAAAACACAAAAACTCGAACAACATTTGCAGAAAACTAAAAATTACCTTGGTTATCAGGTTCTCTTGGAAAAACCGAAACACATAATGGAAAATCAATGGGAGAATTGGAACGACATTTCAGTTGCAAGTAAACGCGCAATGACGTGTCATCATCGATATCAGTAAGAGGAAAACATGATGATAATTGATATCAAATGACCAACTCTTTCAGTCCTTTCATCCTTCTTCAGACTTTGATAAACAGAATTGCGAAAGAAACTAAAGGCTCGGACACAGAAAAAGAACATTGTTGTGCCCCTCAAATCGATTATCGGATGACCACGTTCCATTATGAAGGATGACTATTATGAGATCTTTGTTCATTTCATAAAACAGTATAAACCGGTCCCAAAACGTCATAACAAAGGATAAAAAAAGATGATAAATCGTTGAAAAAATGCAGAGGCAATTCAATAAAAACTCAGAATTTAAGAAAAAGGAATGAAACAAAAGCAGATTACACACTGAAAACCGACGAAATAGGATGGAAACGAATTCATAATTGAATTGAATGATGATCAGGAATGAATCCCGAAAATAAACCGTAATCTTTGTAACTGCCATTTTTTATCAGCTAATTTATAACGTAAATGTGACTTATGTAGAGAGTAATTGTGAATCGAACATTAAAAATTGGGCACAGTAACATTTGGGTTTATATATTAGGTATGTAGAGGGTTTATATATTAGGTATTCTCTACAGTTTCCCCAAACAAGATGATCTCAATGGTAAGAAGTTAATAGCATGTTAAAAATTAAGATACAATCGAGTGTCAAATAACTTTTTTAATAGTTGTCTTTTGTCATCAAACAATAATTTTAATTGGCATCAAACAATAGTTTCAAGTGTTTAGTTTTGAATATTAAATAATTGTTTTCAACTGATAAGAACATAAATATTAATTTATTAAGAACAATAAACAATTGCTGAGAAAAGGATTCAAAAAGAAATAAAAAGTATCCTCTCTCTTAAGTTACCAAACTTGAAACTGAAACATTCCCTTTATCAAATCAAATGTTTACAAGTCAAGATTCATTGATAATACACCGAATTCCGAAAATATACACTTGAAGATGCGAAAAATCCCTCACATAATATACAACTTGATCAAACAAGAACATTCATTTCCGGAAATCACACATAAACAGAAGCCAAAATCTAAACCAACTGTATTTTGCAGTTAAATTCACTGGAAGATCACCAATTTCCAACAAAACCAAACATCAATCATAACTGCAACTATCCTTGTTGAACTTGATTGGCTTAGTGCTAGTAGAATCAACAACAACAGGACAACTGATCTTCTTTACATGCTTTGCCCTCACAAGTTTCCCCACTACATTACCTCTCGACTTGATCCCGAATTTAAGCGTCAATGGAACTTGGATCCCGGTTTTGGAAACTTCTAAACCCGATCCCGCTCCATATAGAGGAACTTTATCCCCTTCAACTATAACCGATACGGTTTGCCGGCTCTTTCTTGGTTGGTAATACTTTTTCAGCTGCAACAACAGATTAAAATCACTCACTTAATGATGATTTATCTAAAGCTCAGATAGTTCATAATCTTTTATCACATTGTACTAGTACCTGACCGGTTGCAACTGCGATTTCTGAGTAGAAAAGGTTGATTGGGGTGGAGCTAACATGAATTCCAAAGAAAGTTGCAGGGTTGTAAATGGTGATCCTTAATGTCCCATTTACTGTCAGCATTTTTGTCGGGATGCCAGACATTATCTCCAAGGTAGACATTACTTATAGACAAGCTCTACACATGTTACATATCGAATTAGAATTCAAATGTAGTGGATTAAGGAATCAACAACTCAATTTTTACACCATAGGAACGAACTGGCAAGTGTAGAAATCTCAGCAAAATTATGTATGCCATCTATGTAGTATATCAGTTTTAAATGTTTGGGATTGTTTTCTCGGATGTTGTCCCAAATCATTTCCCTCACAAAATTTTCCTTTTAAGCGATTTGATTCTTGGACAAAACATTTTGACACTTGGTACAAATTAATCAGGAACTGTTTGACATTTCATTCCCAATACAAAATCTACCACTTCTAAGAAAAAGAAAGCTCGAAAACAGAGCTTTTTAAAACAGGACTAGGAAAGCAATTCCAAACTGGCCTTAAGTATTAGCAAGAACTGCGTTAGTAGCTTCTCAAGTCAAGAGTCCAAAAGGAACTCAAATTTTTGAAAGTTTTAGTTATCTTTAATCTAATCATGAGCTTATAATCCATGGTCCCAGTTTTTGGGTACAGCAAACAGTCAAACTATATGATAAGAAATTGTTTCAAATTAAAGAGCAAGTTTCCGTAATGATATATCTTTACTTTTGCCCCACAAAAGCAAGGCAGGCTCTCAACTAAAAGACATCATTGCAACTCTCCCCCTTCATCTGCTTGTTTCAATAAAATTTCAACGCCATTGTGGCAGCTCAAATAGTAACTAACAACAATGGAAATAGAAATGCACAAATATTAAAGTTAAAGGCATACCTTGACTGTAATCTCTGCCTTCAACGGGCGGCTAGCGCCCCAAATTATCAAGCAAAACGCAGTAAACAAGACAATGAAACAGCAAAGAGCAATCAAGGCTTAAATTTTCCTAGTAAAGGCCTTATCATCATAATCACCATAGTCTCCTTCTTCCATAATGACATTACATTGAGGCATTCCTTTATCATTCCACTCTTTCTGATCATTGATTTTCCTGCTTCCTTTTCTCCCGGAAAATGACCTGAATATCCCGGAAAACCTACTAGATGATGAATTCCGGGAATGGCGTCCAAAAGAAGGGTGAGAAGGCGATTCCATTAGACTTGGTTGCATTGAAGATAACTTATCCCCATCATGTGAATCCCTTGAAGGACTCTGCACATAGTATAGACTCCGCTTTGGAGACCTTGATGGTGATGATGGAGCTAAACTTGTAACGTCAGATTCTGATTTTGCTGAAATCATTGTTGGCTTCCCGAATTTTGATGTCTAAAACCTTGAAATCCCTGGCTTTAAATCATTGGGGGCATTAACACAGACACTTGGAGGGCACAAACTGTTAATTGCCACAATTACAAAAATTCAGAAAAGATTTCAGCTTTTGTGAGCTAACACAAAACCCAGAAAAGTCAGAATACTCAAAAACGGAAATTGAAAGGTGGGAAGGAGAAATTGTAGAATGAATAACAAGCAAAAGCCAGAAATTGGGTTTCAAAGAGGTAGTGTAAGGAGCAAGTGGAAGTGGGGCTTTTTCCTTATCAAGAAACCGAAGTAAGCAAATGGAGCAGTGCATGTAACTTCTTTTTGCAAAAGACAACACGGCAAAGCAGTCACTAGCTAGGCTCGGATCCTAACCTGAGGTTTGGGGCATGCTTCGGTGGCCTACAATAGAGGTGTTCACGGGCCGGGCTACCCATCCGGCCCGACCCGAACCCGTTTAAAATGGGCGGGTTTGGGTATGTTTTTTAATATAAAGCCCTATCCAAGCCCGAGTCCGTAAAAGCCCGAAATTTTACGGACCGGGTTTGGTTTTGTATAAATACCCGAGTCTGGCCCGACGAATAAAAAATATATTTATTTATATTTTTATATTATATTTAATAGTTTATATGTTAATTTTAATATTAATTTACAAAATTATTAACTATATTTTTAGAAATTTTATTATACTATATATTTAAATATAAAATTTATATAAAATTTTATTTTTTATAATTTATTTAACAATAAAATAAAATAAAATTATTAATGGCCTTTAGGCCGGGCTTGAGTTTGACTTCACAAATCTGACCCGAGCCCGAAGTTTTAAATATGGGCTTGGACCGGATTTGGGTTGACATTTTTATCTAAAAGTCTGACCAAACCCGACCCGAACCCGACCTGGCTCACCTGATGAACACCTCTACAATGTAGTAGTACTATCGATTTTTTCTGTGCATTTTTTGGTGGTTGTAACTGTTATGTTCTTTTGATACTTTAGGTGACTTCCCAACTAATATCAACTGGTGGTTTTCTTTTTATAAATGCGGAAAATAAAGAAAAAGTATAGTGCACCCTCTATTATGATGGGATTTTTTTAGAAAGGCCTAATGTATCATTTGGGTCTCAATGTTTTCCTGAAAAATCATTTTAGTCCCCAACGTTTCAAAGCGGTCATTTTAGCTCTTAACGTTTTAAAAAGTGCACTTTCATAATCCCTCAAATACACAAACCCACTCTCACCCAAGAGAGTGGGTTACACTCGTTGCCACGTCAACACCGTCGCCGGAAAAATGTTGTCACGTCAGTCATCGTCGTCAAAAAAGTACCGCCGGAAGTCTTTTGTCGCCGGAAGTCCGCCGTCGCCGGGAGTCCACCATCGTCGGAAAAGTGCCGCTAGAAAGTCATTCACTCTCCCATCAAAGTCAAAGTTGTCATGTAGGATTCAGGGACTAAATCGGTGCACTTTTAAAAGGTTAGGGACTAAAATAACCTCTTGAAAATGTTAAGGGCTTAAATGATTTTTTAAGTAAACATTGATAGCTAAATCATGCATTTGGCCTTTTAGAAAAGATTTGATCCTTTTGACGTCATTGTAATTCAAGTGTTGAAATTTTTAAAGTGACTTTTCAATAAATTTAATATCCGTATAATTGAACAGAGAGGAGCAAAAAGGATCCAAAAAATTCCCATTACGATGACCCAAAAACATTTGATCTAGACCTATTTGGATGTAACTGAAAAATTGAGAAAAAAATAGAAGTTGGTTTTGGATTGAATGTGCAGGTATATACGGTATACCGATTTTTTTTCTACAAGAAAATTAAAATTAGATTATTATCATACAAAGTTTCAAATCAGAGTGCAATGTAAATCACTGCATCGATTATAACATCCGGATTATTAAGAAAAAAATACAAATTTCAACAATTCAGATGTTTTATTTGATCATATATGACAAATACAAATATGTATATGATATATAATTGCATGATAATCGCTTTTATTTGTCTGTTTGATTGTTGTTTGATTGTTATTTGATCAAATTAAGCAGGAGTCACCGAAAAATAAAATATAGCATAAATCTCGTCAGAATGCCTTCTATGTGTGAAAGTAAAATAGTAAAACATAAGTTTGAGAAATAATTTGTAGGATTTTATCTTTAAGTACATGCTTTGATTCACTTACAAATATTCTTCGTAAAATGTAAAGGGCAAATGAACTGGTTCAGTTCAATCCAACGAAAATTTAGTCTAAGATGAAAATTTTGCACTCCAACAAGAGTTTTTGTACTGCATGATTACTGACAGCGAGAATTTGTAATAAATTTGTTAACTGTGTAAGAATTAAGGGTAGAATCATTTTTTTCTCAAGGCATATAACTTAACTTCAAATGGCATTGCACCATCCAGTCATTTACTAAGTAAAAGACTATAAATCAGCTATTAATTTGATCCATTACATGAAAAAAATCAATTTGGCTTATTAATACTCATTCCGAAAAATAAAGAATATCACGACTTATTTCGGTAGGATTTGGATTTTCTAAAGTTCAAACTCAAAGTTGCAAAATTTAGATAATCTCAACCATTTATTAAGTTTTAATGATTCAGATTTCATTGCACTGTGAACCCTACAAACCACTAAAACTAAATCTGGACCACTAAAACTAGATGAATGGTTGAGATTATTTCAACTTTACAACTTAAAGTTTGAACTTTAGAAAATCCAAATCCATTTCGGTATCATTCTGGACACTTAGAAACTGCAAGCAAAAACACAGGACCAATTAAGTAAATTCACCAACATAGGAGCAATTAAATAACGTCGAGCAGTAAGCTGCTCCGCTCATATCAATGTAAATTACAAAGATATCAAAAGAAGTAGTAAGTATCAAAATTTTGGACATGTTCATTTTCATGTCTTGCTAAATGTAAAATCATCTCCATATAACTAATTTATCTTTAAATAAACAAGTTAAACCATCCAAGGCGAAGTTACATCACCTGAGAATCATCAAAAAAAGAAACTTTAAACCCTCATCGCCCTCTACCAGAAGAAGCAGAACCCGACCAAATTAATCATCGGATCACAACCTGTTGAGAATAACAGTATATTGATTAGTCAAAACCATTTTTCACCTGCAGAACTGACCAGATACTAGATTACAGAAGCAGCAGTAAGTTTACGAGAAACATTTGGCTTTTTGGACTTTGTTGGATTTGAAAGTTCACAAAGTACAAGTGTAATAATCTTGTTATTCAATTAACATTTCAAACAAAGATCTTGCATTAAAATGTTGCTTCTATAAGAGCATTGACTTGTAATGTCAAAGATTTCTAAAACTAAAACTCGAACTTGCTCATGCATTGTCTCATCAAACCCCTCGAAACCCAAAATATGGATTTCAGCTTTAAAACAGTAGCCTGTTTATCGATACTGTAACATAGAGTGTAAACTAAATGTTCAAGGTATAACTAATTTAAGAATAAACTAAGAAACCCAAATATCAAGAATCAAGATCTATCAGAAAACTTATCATCGATATATATTTTTATGCACCCAGTCAGAATAGGTCAAACGGAAACAAATTAGTTTGGCTTGATGGGCTGGTGTGAATATTCTAATGTAGTTTGTAATTTTCACATGATATAACTTTTACAATGCATTAGATCACAACGATACAATTATGCTGCTAAATCTATTTTCCGACATATTTCAGACCATCTGAATTTCATTTTGACAGCAAGATCTTGACATGATTTGAATTTGACACAAATAATAGAAAGTAGCAGCAGAAAAGGGATGAAGGCAGAAGAAACCAGGGTTTACCAATTGATACTCAAAGAAAGAAGACGAAAGAAACAACAGCAAGAAGCTTGACAGTTAATTCAGGTAAGGCAGGACAGCTAGTTTAATTGCTTAATAATTAGCAGAGGAATGCAGGGTTTATTGATTAATTCTCAGTTAAGTATGAATGAAAGAAGAAGAAAGGAACAGCAGCGGAAAGCTTGACATTCGCAGGACACTAATCTAAAAATTAAGCCAAAGCAGCATGAAAGATTCATTGCAATTTTCAAACCAGTTTTTCGATTACAGAAAATGTACCTTTTCTTTAATCAAGCTGGTGTTGTCAACTGCTCAGCGCTTCCTTTTACCATTAGCCTTCTGCTGTACATTTTGGTATGCTGCCATTCGAGGTTCCGAAAGCTTGAGTTCTTTCTGGCGAAGCTTCCTCTTCTTATTTCTTGATAATTTAGCATCTTCCACATTAGTGTCCTCTGATTCCGGTTTCTTCTCTTGATCAGAAACTGCTTTACTTTTATCACCTTTGCCCAATGATTTCTTTTTACTGCTAGTTCCATGATTCCATTTTCCTCGAAGAAGGTCTCTCGCTTTCTCCTTGTACTCTTTTTTCTTGTTACCAGGCACCTTCCATTCATCTTCCCTATAAGGAGCAATCTTTTTAACAGACACATATTGATTCAAGTCTGTATCATCCAACAACAGTAACTCCTCTGTCTTCAATCCATATCTATTGGGCTTCACTTTAGCATACTTGAACCTTGTTTTCAAGTCTCCAATTGTATCCTCATAATCCAGCTTATAGTACTCGTCCAACATTGCCTCCTTAGCTCTCTGCACCAGCGACACCTTCTCCTTGCGCTTCCTCTTCTTTGTGATTTCTTCATCCTTTGCAGCTTCAGTTTCCCTTTCTTCCTCTTTTGTTTCTTCATCATCATTACTAACCTCTGAATCTGTATTGCTTTCTTCATCTTCATCTTCATCTTCATCTTCTTCTTCTTCTTCTTCTTCTTCTTCTTCTATGTTGTGATCATCATCCTCGGGAAATTTCTCCAAAGCTCTTTTTCTTGCTGCTGAAAAGCCATCATCATTTCCAACCGCATCCCACCCTTTAGGCAATCCAAGAAGCTCGTCCTCTTTATCGAAATTGGGTTTCTCTATATCCCCATCTTCATCACTACCGAAATCTGGATCCGCATCATTTGCATCATAATATTTGTCACCAAAAGCCTTGTTCATTTTACTATCATACACTGCTGGATCAAATTCTTCCTTTAAGTCATCCAAATCTAACCCAAAATCATTCTCGTCTGTAACCCCTGCAACCTCCATCACCTTCTTCAGCTTCTCCTTCATTTCCTTCTTTTTCAAGTTTTTCAAATGCTTTAATTCCTCCTTTCTCTCCATTTCAGCGACTTTCATCCTCTCCATCTTGTTCTTTCTCTGCTCTTTCCTAGAATTCTTTTCCTTCCTCACCGACCCCTCAACTATCCTTGAGTGGCCCATCACTCGATCCCCCGCATTTTCTTCATACCTGAAATTGTAATCTCTCTCGTAGTCTTCTTGTTCCCAATACTCTTCATCTTCATCAGATACAACATCAACTTCTTTTTCATCAATACGAGTCTTGTTTTCCCTATCAATCCACATTTGTTTCTCGAAGTAATCCTTCAAAAATTTGCTATTCTCATCCAATGCATCATCTGGGCCAAAATACTCACCCAGCTTCTTCTGAAACTCTTCACCATCATCCTGCCCCTCGTTTTCATCTTTTTTCTCTTTCACTTTCAACAAATCATCCCCATCACCATTCTCATCCAAATTCTTCACCTCATCGAGAAATGCTTTCCTTAGCTCTTCTTGCTCTTCATTGTACGTCTTCTTCTTCTTATTTGACTTCACATCATCAAATTCCGGGCCTTCCTCAATTAAGTGCTGGGCCACAACATCTTTTAAGTACTTAGGTTTCTTCCTCCTATCCTCATTTTCTTCTTTCACATCACCATCACTTTCCTTTTCACTTTCACTTTCACTTTCAGATTCAAAAAGGTTGACAGGTTGATAAACAGAAGGGTGATGATCCTTTACCTTGATCAAATTTTCAAATAATTTCTTAATATCTTCCTTCTTGCTCAACTTATCGATTTCAGCATCATCTTCCTCATCTGATGACTCAAAGTATGATTTGGAGTCAGATTCTTCAATTTCACCTTTCCTTCTTAGCTCTTCATATCTCTGAAGTTCCTCACGTTTCTTGTAGTGCTCGAATCGCCGGGCATATTCCTCGTTAACTTCAATCTTGGAGATGTCATCATTATCATTCTCATTGTCATCGAACAATTGCATCCTCATACCGCTTCAGTTGATTTTATATCTTCAGTGAGATTGACTGCCAGTAAGAGATAAAGAAGTTATTGCGTGGCTGAGCATCAATGAGAGTTTACACCTAGAACAAAGCAAAAATGAATGAAACAGAATTGTAGTGAAAAATTGGAAACAGACCCAAAGCAAGATTGCTTGGGTTCAACAGGTTACATTCTGGGTATACTTAGACATAGATACAAGAGAAAAAAATAACAAAAGGTATAAAGTCTGGGAAAATAACACAAACAGCTTTTGATGCTACAAAGAGAAAGAAAGGCAGATTATTCTCACCCATTAGATTAAGATATATACAAACAGTTGAGGAGGGACACTCCATACCACCCATGACATTCTATTTAGATAGAAATTGAACCATGAAGGTTTAAACATGGGGAAAACTGCACATTTGGAAAAACAATATAAAACCGTTTTTTAGCTTAATCTGGAATTCATCTAACATTTAGGATCTATCATTTATGTGATGCCTAAACCATGTTGAAGAAACGATGACCATGTGCCTCTAAGAAAAGCAAGAAAAAAATTAGAAGATAAGAACAAATAAGCGCATGCTTCAGATCGATAAGAACAGTCATCTGCCAAAGTCGTGGGAGGATGAAAACATTGTCCATCAGTCCATTTAACAGCATCATAAGACAATCAAGCCTAAGTTATAAATAAATTACATATGCCTAAATCTCAGTTTGACTAAAAAACAGAGAAAAAACTGAAAATAAAGAGAAAAGAATAGTAACTAGTTCAATAAACAACAAACTGAAAAGTGAAAAGGTAAACAAAGGGACCGGATCACCACTGGATGAACGCATGCAACAGAAGGCAGAGAGAACGATAAATAGAAAGAGAAGAACCATTAAGCCTATATATTGAATGATAGTACTGTAGTATATGGGGGCCATTAGGTACTATAATTGGTCGGACCTGAATAACCTAATAAACTCCTTTTCATCGCTATTCAGTTTCCCAAACTACGCATCGGAAGGAGCAACAGCCAACTTAACCTCACTATTACGTTCCTATTATAAGTTTGCACAGAACAACTAATTCTTTTAATTTGAGAAATAACCATGTCACTGACGGTTACAACAAAAACCTCAAACTTACTGTTTCATTGCTAATTAACTAATGAGTTCATATTTACAACAAATGAGCTATGCTATTCTAGGTAATGATGATGGTTTTACAAATATTGTAAAATATTCAGCAGCCATAGGAGTTCAACGGAGCGGGCTAGCTAATTAGTCACCGGGTTGCATATCTACAATAAGGCAACATCGTTTAATGGTATTGGAAATTTAGTCAATAACAGATTAACACTCTTAACTTTTTGTAATTAGTCTTTTTAGCACTGGAAAATTATTCTCAACTTCAGTAAAGGTACACAACAAAGCTTCAGAAGAAATCCAATTTCACAAAAACTGTATTGACGTGAAAGCAGTCGGAATTTAACAAAAAAAAAAATCAATTCACTCTCATTCACATAAATCCAATTGCTAAAACTAAAGCTTCAATAAAAACCACCGATGGTTAAGGCTTGTCCCGTGTATATGTTAATGAACTCCATTCATTGAATCCAAATTGCGAATTGTAAACCCCGAATCATTGACATCCAACGCTCAAAACATAGTGTCAACTAAATATAAAGAAATTTACCTGGTTTCCTTTGTTGTTGCAAGTTTTCCAGAACAGGAGGAGGCTACGCTTGAATTCCAGGTGCAGCTTGCTTTTGCAGAGGATCGTCGACCAGTGAAACAAACTGAAGAAGGCTTGGCAAGGATACGCTCAATTTTATATTAGGGTTTTTATTGTAATGACTGATCAGGAGAAGTGAAGATTACGACGTCGTTTTGTATTTCAAAAACCAGAAACCAAAAACCGTGAGTGAAATAGGAAAAAATTAGAAAGAAAAAAGGAAGAGCAGGCGCCCTTCACGATATCCCCCCTTCTTGGTTTGGAGAATTTTTACGACTGGGTTTTAAGCCCTTGCTTTCACTTAAGGATAAAAATTAATGTAACAATAATTAAAGTTTTGTATTTCAATTTAAAGAGTCGAATATTTTATAAAAAAAAAAGTTATTTGTTTGACAGGTTAGACCAGAAGCTTAGGGTGAACAAGAATAAATGCATTTTCTGCTATGTTCGAACTGTTAAATCATTTCTCAAAGTAAAGTTCAAGACATACTTAGTATGTTCTTTCAAACTTATTTTCGACTCTACTATATATATATATATATATATATAACTTATTTTCTGGTCGGCTCAATTTTAATGAATTCAATTTCAATAATTTTCACCTAAGTTCAAAGTTTAATGAGTTTTATATAAATTTTAATTTTAAATAAGTTTCACTTATTTTTTAGTTTAATTTTATTAAATCAAAATAAGTTGAAAAAAAGAAAACTTTAGCCTAATCTAGCAGCACATCAAGAAAAGCTCTGTTGTATTTGACAATGAAAGTGCGGGAAAAGCTTGTCTCCCAATGCCACCTTGCCCTACCAATTACCCCCGATCATTATTTCAGAGTCTATTCTTAAAAAAAAATTATTTCAGAGTCAGTTTGATTCACGGAATACTTATTTCATAAAATAGAAATAAATGAACGAAAAATAGGCGGAATTGGTTGAGTGTTCGTTATTGGATGAAATAGTTATTCCTAACTTTTGTCATCTTCTAATTAAAGACTCGTCTGGTTCATGGAATAACGAATCCGTAGAATAGAAAAAAATGAATGGAAAATGAAAAACAATTGATAAAATATCCGTCTACGGATGAATTATCTATTCCTTAACTCTTTATATCATTAAATATTTTTCAGTTAACAAAGAGAAATAGTTATTTCATGAAATGTATAAAATTTAACAATTGATATTTCATTCAATCATGAGCACTCATATATATTCGTCACTTTTCCACTCATTTTTTTTGGTTATTCCATAGAATAGTTATTCATTGAACCAAACGAGCCATAAAAGATTTAGGAATAGCTATTCCATCTTACCATAAAACACTCGATCATATTTATCATTTTTCCATTTATTTTCTTCATATTCTATGATATAGTCATTTTATGAACCAAACGAATCCTTATAGTAAAATTTTACAATGGTTCGTATTCCAAATAGACCTCTTTTTCAGCTGCTTCAGCAAAACTTTGACCCGACCCGACTTCACATGATTCACTCAAACATTCATATAAAAATAGTGTAGCTAACAAATCAGAGGTTAAAAGAGATAATGGAATCAGAACTAATAATTCAAGTCCAATAATACTATGCCACCCATATAATATTGGATAATCCATAAAATGAAACTCAAATATATCTTTTTAATTTTGGTAGCTTACTGGCTATTGGCTAATAATTACTAAAATAATTAACCATTGACTTTATTTTGAGCATCATTTTTTATTGTTATTATCTCAAATGGGAATGACACAGTAAAAGCCAGTTTATGATATTCATACAATTGTCTCTACAACCCCACTTTTCAAGTTGTGTTGGACAATATATATGAAAATTGTCACTGATGGATATGAAATTTTTTTCAACCGTTTGTAAAAGCAAATCCAAAATGACTCCGAACAAGGGCAAAATTGTGACATTCTTGGAAAGGTAAAAAATTAATATCGTAAATGAATTGAGATTTAGTAGAAATTGGCAGACACAAAAATGTGGTTTTCTACCAATTAAAATTAATCCAGAACATTCAAAATGAGATGGATGATTGAATTTTACTCAAATGCTCTATAAAGTTGATTTTAAACTTTTGAAAATCTTAGGGGCTGTTAATCCTTCTATTAACCAGTTTTTTTTTGCCTCCCATTCATCTACAATTATAATTTAAAGAGAGAAAGAGGTTAGTAACCATTGTTATTGCTTTTGTTTTCCCTCTGTTTCTGTCTTTGCTTTCTCACACTATTCTATTATATTTCGTTTCATTTTAGATTAGAAACTAGGCTTAGATTGTACCCAAATTAACTTTTCTTCCTTTTAGAGAGGGGAAGAGAGAAAAAGAGGCACAGATGTTGGAAGGAAAAGCTATGGTAGAAGACACAGACATGCCAGTGAAAATGCAAATACAAGCCATGGCTTCTGCATCAGAGGCTTTGGATCTCTATGATGTATTGGACTGCAAATCTATTGCTGCCAACATGAAAAAGGTACCATCTTTCTCTCCCCATTCTCTAAAGTTTCAATCTTGAAATGGTTTATTAGCTTTGACTAGGGGAAGGAAAGAGGGCATTTTTGCTGAGTTAATTTGCTGTGTAAATGCTAAATTTGGGCAGGAGTTTGACAAGAAATATGGGGGTGGATGGCAATGTGTGGTGGGTTCAAATTTTGGTGTTTTTTCACTCACTCAAAAGGGTCATTCATCTACTTCACATTGGAGACACTCAATTTCCTCATCTTTAAAAGTGCAAATTCTACTTAAAAAAGCTCCCACAAATTTTCTCTACTCGGGTCGACTTCATATATATTTCCCCAACGCCAAAATATCATGTGGAAAACTTCAGAATAGTGTTTTTTGGTATAGTTTGGGAGCAATCCTGAACTAGTCATAAGTAGCAAACCGACAAGTCTATGAAGTTCTGGAAATACAAAGGAGGAGAAGATGAAGAAGAAGCTCAATACAACAGAAATCAAATGGAGGATCATTTGGGAAGTTTTTGTTATGTGAAATGTACTTTGCTTTCAAGAGGGCATTTGCAAATGTTCCCTTTTGTATGAAAAGATATTGGCTTTGCTTACTTGTCATTTGTCTCTGTTCTTACAGTTCTTATCTTTTTCTGCAAAGTTCTTTATGTGTTTGTTGGTGTGTCTTGTTCTTGGCTGTCGTTTTATTCCTCTCAATGTTTGAAGATTATAAGCAGGATTATGATGTGTCTAATTGTGTAAGACTTTATCTAACTGAACAGTTCAACAGTTTCAATAAAAA
>CAOJBJ011558868.1:0-12523 GCA_948291685.1 Euphorbia celastroides | reverse complement strand
GTACTTCCATTAATGTAAAAAAATGGGACAAACAACCATTTATTCTAAAAAGTCCTTTTAATTTGATTGACTACTCCAGCTCAACTTTTCTTTTATGGTTTTATGTTAATTAGCTTTTACATTTTTCATTTTACTCATGCTCCCATCGTTCATTCTACCCGCCGACGCCACACCGCCGCCGCGACCCGCCGCCAATGTATTCGGATCTCGCCAAAATAAGAGATTAAAGGCTGGATCTCACTATTTTCTGTTAGATACCGCCACCGCCTGCTCTCCAGATCCCGCCGCCGTCGCCCACCTCGCAACTAGATCTCACCAAAAAACATCCAGAACCAGATCTTGAATCTCTAGCCGCCGCGACTGCCGCCGTCGCCGTCTTCTAAGCCCACGACACCCATAGATCCAGCCGTCATCGTCGTTTTCTGAGCCACACGCCACACACAGATCCAGCTGCCTCCATCATCGGTCTTAGCTCCAGAACTTGCCGTCGCTCTTCAGATCTCGCCGCCTCCGTCGCCAAAGGACCACCGACCAACCTCCAAGCCGACATCCACATATCCAGTTTCAAAATTGATTTTTCTGGGGTTTGCCTTTTTTTTCTTGTTAGTTTAGTTAAGCTCGTTCTGTTATAATTGATTGTTGTGACCAATTTTGCGGTGGAAGAATCCATTTTGTTCCTTTCAATATGAAATTCTTTTTGTTTCTAATTTCAATCGTGTAGAGGAAAACTGATTATTCTGGAGAAATAAAATTACCTGAGATGATCATTGTTTTCCATAGTTGATAACTTGATATGCTTTACTGAATAAGTATAACTTTGTGTTGGAGTATTTAGAATCTCTTTGGTATATTGTATGTGCTAAAGCTTAATTGGTGTTTTTCTTGATCTGTGTATTTGAACCTTAAACAAGGCCGTTGAGGTCGGTAAGAAGAACAACCTCACTCGCACCGTCAAGCTCACTGAAGTGATTATCAATTGGCATGCTAATTATCATACTTTTATTGGATATATCCTATAATGTCCTATAACTTTTTTATAAACCTATAATGTTTTATTATGTTCTATAATTTCATTTTGCGAATTTATAATGTCCTATAGTTTCATTTTGTAAAAGCTACAATCATCTATAGTGATCTATAATTCCATATTTTAAACTTATAATAATCTATGATGTTGTTTTGTAAGCCTATAATGACCTATAATTATCTATAATATCATTTTGTAAATCTATAATGATCTATAATGTCATGTTGTAAACTTATAATGATATATAATATCATTTTGTAAACCTATAATGATCTATAATTTCATTTTGCGAACCTAGAACGTTTTAACCTATAGTGATCTATAATGTCATTTTGTAAACTTATAATGATCTATAATGACATTTTGTATGCTCATAATGACTTATAATGATCTACAATGATTTATAATGTCAATTTATAAACCTATAATGATCTATAATGTCATTTTGCGAACTTATAATTATCTATAATTTCATTTTGTGAAACCTATAATGATCTATAATTTCATTTTGTGAAACCTATAACGATCCATAATGTCAATCTGCAAACCTATAATGATTTATAATGTTATTTCGCAACCTATACGACATTATATAAAAATTCTATAACATTATAGATCATTATAGATCAATTTTATAACATTATAGATCATTATAGAAAAAATCTATATTATTATAGATTATATAATTCGATTTTTTTTTACAAAATATTTTGAATTTTTTTTGTCAAAAGTATGTCATTATGAATCTTGTTTTAAAGATAAAAATAAAACGAACAAAATATTCTAAAGAACCGAGTCCAAAAAATCAACGGTTTGAGAGATATAACAATTATAAGTTTCGAAAATCAAAATTAAAGAAGAGAGAGAAAGCTGATAGTGAAATATGGAGAGAGAGAGAAGGAAGGTATAAAAAAAGGACAAAAAAGTAGTAAAAACATAAATAAAAAGTTGAAATGTGACATACTTAAATAAATATAAACTTTATACAAAAGTAAAATTATTTTTTAAAAGAGAATACCTCATACAATTTCCCTACAAAAATTCCCAATGAAATGGTAACGAAAATATTGTGGAAACTTTTAAAAGTAAAAAATGTATCACTGCTGTTACAGGAAATATGAGTTGATTTCTCAATATATCACAAATAAATTTCGTTTTTTACATTACAACGAATTTTTTTTGTTGTATCATAAAAAATAAAAAATTACACCTTTTACGATTTCGTAAAAGCTTTATATATTTTTAGGATAACTTTAAAAATAATCCTCGTAGTTTGGATTTTTTTTAAAAACATCCCTTAGATTCAAAATCCACCAAAAGCACTTCTAAGGTTTCGTACCGTTATCAAAAACATACTTTTCTATCCATGAAGGGTTAACTGCTGACGTGGCAGATGGACATTTTTGTCCAAACCATTATTTTTAACCCAATAACCCTAACCCAGACCCATTAACTCTCATACCCTAACCCAAATACCCAATAATTAACTCTTAATCAGTCCCACCCCACCGGCACCGGTGCCGCCACCCGAGAGTCGCCGAAAATCGTAACTTCATCGGAAAAAGTCACGATTCCGGCGAACTCCAATCCTTTCTCTCCCTCTTCTCTCGTCGACCCCTCCTCTCTCTCCTCCCCTCATTTCGTCAGCCTCTCTCCGGCTAAAAATTGTTTCAGATTCCGGCGATTTGAAAACCTAACAACCGGTTCCCTTCTCTTCCCTCAGACATCTATTTCAAAATTCCAGATTTGAAATAAAAAAACCCATCAAATGCAAAAAAACAAAACTTAGAATCCAGTCGATTTCCAGTGTAGATGCTTTTTCAGATCTGAGGTTTCCTTGAAGGCCGCCACTTTTCAGATCTGAGGTTTTCTCGGCAGCTGGGGAGCGAGAAAGGAGACATTGTCGGAGAAGAGGATCCACGAGATCATCAGAAATCACCTGTAAATGATACAATGTCGGAATCGTGTTCGCGGTAACTGCCATTGAAACTCGATTTCAAACGCGAAATTGAGCCCTGATTTCAAATCCATCCAAATCTGGGTCGAACTCGTCAGAAATGCAAGCTCCTTCCTTCTCCTCGATCGAAATGCAACACGCCGGTAAAAGCCAAAATGCAAACCCCTCTCTTATCTTCCATTTTTTTTGAACCAGTTGCAGAGATCTCTAGAAAGAAAAGAGAGCCGAATAGCGAGCAATCCCAATGCAATGCGAAGATCGGAGGGCTGATACTAAAGGAGAAAAGCATAATCGGTCGTCGGGAGCGATGACGGGGCATCGACGGTGACAGACCAACAGTGGCAGGGAAGAAGAAACTGATTAGGGTTTGAAGGTATGGGTAATTGGTTTAGTGAAATAGATTAATAGGTAAAAGGTTTAGGATTTAGGGTTATTGAGTTAAAAATAATGGTTTGGATAAAAATATCCCTCTACCACATCAGCAGTTAATCCTTCATGGTTGGAAAAATATGTTTTTAATAACAGTACGAAATCTCACGGGTTTTTAATATATTTTGAGTCTTAAGAATGTTTTTGAGAAAAGTACAAATCACATTGTCCTTTTTTACTATATTTTTCTAAACACCGAAAACATTTTGTTATCACTTTTTCCCGTTATCTAACCTAACAGCTATTTTTCCTTGACCTCGTCGTTGCTTCCTCTCATAGCCCTTCTCCGGCGAGATTCTTTCATTCCGGTAAATCTTCCTCTCGTTTCTTTCTTATTTGATTTCAATTCTTCAATGATATCTGAAATTTGGTTTCCAAACATTGATCTTAAGACGAATCTTGCTGCAATTCGAGCTAGGTCTATTTCTAATTTGAAACAGGAATTTCCATATCTTAACATTGAGGAGATGTGCCATCAGAATTGCTGTGCGCATTTGTCCGTTGAAGAGGCGATTGTCGCTGATGAAAGTCTTCTGATCTATTGCAAGCCTGTTGAACTTTATAATATTCTCCACCGTCGCTCTCAATCCAACGTACTCTCTCCTTTCCCTTGTTTATTTTATTCGACTTTGGGTTTTACTTTAACGGATTCTGTACTCACTTCACGGGGTTGTGCCATTTTGTCAATTCCTGGCATTCTAATCAAGCGTTTTTCCCCTTTTTGTGGCCATCTTTCCTTAGAAGATGTTTGCGTTACAAAATGAGAGCGAAGCAGAAAAGGTGTGAGCTTTCACCTTAATAACTTCCTGAATTTCACTTCTTTATGACATTGTAATGCTATTGGTTGAGATAAGCACTAGGCTAAAACAATTAGTGTCCATTTTTTCTTCTGAAATAAGCATTATGCAAGTTCTCTCTACTTATCTAATTCAGAGCTACCCATGTAATTATTATTTTGTCCCGTCTTGCTGACTTGCTTATCTAGTTTGTTTCATATACGTGCTCAGGTTGGCTGGTGGAATTGTGATTTTTCAACTATAGAGATTACAACAAGAAACTACGAAAGACTGAAGGTACCTTTATTTTTCATCACCATTATTAAACCCTTTTTTTTGTAATTATACTATCGTTTTGTACGAGAGTGGTCAACTATTTGTTCTTCATTTGCTGTAGAAGTGTCATACTAGTCATGCTTGCTTGCTAAGGATGTATATGCTCACCTGTCTTCCCTGGGTTGAATTTCTTTCTGTTGTTATCCATCATTTTCTTATACAGTCTTTACCAATGGGCAATATCTGATATTATATTTAGTGGCTGTTGGACAAAAAGATAATTTATTCATGTTGGATGGGTTAACGTGGTAAAGGAAATCTATAATGAAGCAAATATGATTGTCATGAGAACCTCGAGCGTAGAAGCAAATTCAAGCTATTTATTCCTTGAATTCTCATCATTTTACCTTACTAGGTTACAAAATAAACGAACTGACCAAACATATACAGGGGGTACCATTTTGCATACAAATGGCAGAAAGTCTTATAAATGAGAATAAAGGAGTAAATGTACTTTTAGTCCGTTAACAATGATGGCTAAGTATAATAGAAAAAGGGGTAGAACAAATATGGAGGATATTGTAAGTTTGGAAACTATAAGACTAATATAAGTGTTTTACAACTGTAAAATAATTTAGTTGCTGGAATATCTCTCTGGGGATACATTCATGTAACCGATTCCCTTAGGGTTAAGGAAAAATTTAAGCCCCATTGTGCATTAAGATTATTGTTTAGCCCTTAATGTAAGCCTCTTATATCTTGTGTTTCCCCTAAAAGTGAATTTTTCCTTCTATCCTTCATCCTCTGTAAAAAGTTTTTCCATGTAAGCCTACAAATTGTTATTTCATATCCGTGGCATACTCTCTACTAAGAAGACTCGGGGGAAAGTTGCAACTTGGCCCCCTGTATATTGGTATTTTAATTTAATCCTGATTGCTATTTGTTTATTTGTCATGATTTTGTGCCCTATGTTTCCCAACATCCACCTTTTTCCTTTCTCTGCCTTTTCAGGGGTTTTTGAAAAAGAATTGGGAGTTAATTAGTGTGTTTTGAAGTCTGTCTTTAAATAAAACAAAATAAGAACATATGACCGATTTTTTATGCACAATTCCAAATGCAAAGATTCTCAAAGTTCTGTGGGGAAAAAGTCAAATGCATTGAGTCTCGTCATTTGGAAAAGCATTGAAAAGCCTTGAAGGCTATATTAGTTGTCACTAATGAAGGTTTAGGGAAACAATGACTTTTAGGGTGAACTTTAGGGACCCAGTTTATAAGAAGTTAATGATAGGGATTAATCAACATCCATAATGTAGATTGAGGGCTAAATTGTGCTTTAATTAAAACCTAATATTCATAGCTCAAGAGACTAGGAAAGGAGGGGTCAAATAGAGAGGTATAATTAGGGTGGTCTGTGATGGGAATATGCATATGAAACTGCAACTTGCAAGGATGACTTTGAATAATTATGTGATCATCAATGCTTTATTGGAGCGAGAATATGGGCAGGAGAAAAAAGAATATATTCATCGAAAACACGACAAAGATGACGCTGATTCGGATGTTTGAACTTGAAAACGCATGGATGGATATTTTTGAAATCAATATATTTGATAAAAGTTAGTGTGGCGTTCTCCAAAGATCAAAGAAGAGGATGCATGAAGTGGTTCTTCAACATCAACTATGGATCCAGGTGTGATGTGGGTGAATAAAACTCAATATTGGTATAGTAAGAGCAATAATAGCTTGGATGATAGTTCTGTTAAATGACATTTAATTCCTTTCTCATTTCTGTTGTGGATCAACATGTCTTATTAAGATGACCATACTAACTACACTGGGCCTCTGTGTTTGTAACCATGTTGCTTATGTGCTTTGCTTGTATTAAGTTTTCGAATATTGACCCTATTCTCTTTACTTGCAGTAACGGAAGACTATTCCTGCCCATTTTGCTCAATAATGTGTGCAAACTTTAAGGTTGGTAATCTATTTGAATGTCTAGTTACCTGTAGTCCGTTCTTAACAATCATGAAAATTTGCTTAAGGAAAAGGACCCCAGTCCTTAAGTGACAACATAATTGCAAATCTATGTAAATAGAGATCTATAATTGACTAGATTTCGTTCATATGTAAATGGTATGTTTTTTGCCTTACTTTTTTATTTTTGTTGGAGATGTTGACCCTATTAAACATTATTCCATATTTCCATATTGTTATTCTATGAATGTTTAAGTAGAATGGTTTTTGATGCTGCTAATGAAGCTTCCATTTATGCTCACAGGGTCGGCGATTCCATTTGTGCTCTTCTCATGATCTATTTAGCTTCGAGCTCTGGGTTGGTAATAATAACACATCTCTTTTTCTACATTTAGTTTTTGCAGAAATATGAATCAAGAAACGTTCACTTTTGCAGGTGAATGAAGAATACCAACCAGTGAATGTCTCAGTGAATATAGATAGATTCTTATCTGAGGTCCAATCTTTTTTCTTGTTCTTTCGATATAGTGTTAGCAGTTTATGTTATTTCAAATAGTTACTATATTTAAAAAGATAACTGCAATGCTATTTGTCTCTCCTCTCACTGACATTGTTTTATTTTTATAAACTACCTTGAATTCCTTTCTTTCAAAAATAAAGATTATGTAGTTCACTTGATTGTTATATTCTTTAAAATGCTAATTTCTTTCCATCAATCGAGTGCGTAAATTATTCCTCTTTTATCATTTTTTTTATCTTCTTTTATATTCTATATTTGAGCATCATACTTAGCCTTCATTTCATTTAGAAGCTTGCATAATTTGTCTCCTAATATGAACAATATGTACAGACTCTTGCAGATGAAGTAGAGCAGAGACGGCAGTCATTCTTCTTTTGGTAGGCCTGAGATCAAATCCATAGTTTGGCTAATACTCTTCGTTTTGTTCAGTAGTGGAAAACCAAAGGTTGACTGTATTGTATTCACAGCTCAAGGCCTCGAAAGCGAAAATCAAGAACCGATGATCAGAGCGAAAAGCGAAAATGTGTTCAGTTCTTGGAATTGGATTCACCCAAATTACCCATGGAAGCCATGCATGAAGAAATTATGAGAAAGGATGATGGTAATGTTTCTCCACTGATACCTTTAGGCTTTTTTTGGAAACAATTATGAACAAAACCCATATCCATTTGATTTGAATTCCATCGTAATTATAATTCAAAAAGTAGGGGTAAATCTTTCTATGGTAATATTTCAGTGTTAAGTATACACAATTGTTGCTATTGGTAATATTTCAGCTTGTTCTTATATAGATTATCTCGTCTACAAATTTTAGTGGGGCTAAAGATTCACCATTCTTTGGCTTTGGATCATAATGGACAAAAGAAAAATGGCTCATCACACTATTTGAACTTCTTTTATTGTGAAGTCATGGATAGCTGTGGCAGCTCCACTAAAAGGTCAATTGGAAACAGCCTCTGTTGTTACGGGGGCAAGGTTGCATACACTTGTCCCTCCTCAATGCGCTTGTGTGGGAGGCTTGTTAGGCATTTAAAGTAGTGTTGTTGTTCGTGCTCTTATATGATCTGAAGATTCGTGCCTATGCTCATCATAATGCACCTTATAAGAACCTACAAAATTGCAAAATTCTCCTCCCACAAATACATTGTTTAATTAGAGGATTACAAGTTAAATATAAACACTATAGTTAGATCAATGCCTTGCTCTTATAACCTAGATGCTAGTATAATTCTATGATTGGATGTGCTAGATACTTGAACTTTAATTCATTAGTTTTTCACTTTGAATTATGCTGGCATGTTTGAATACCTCACGTGACAAAAAGCACAATACAATTATAGAAGATATTTATTTAATCAGAATAATTTATGCTTCTTGCACAGAGGTTTCACATTCTTTATCTTACACAGGTGAGAATGCTTCCAAGTCATCTTCCAGTGAGATAGATTTGCATAACTTAATGCAAGGAATAGAAAATTTCGGTGCCTATTATCAGTGGAACAGAGTTGATGGAACGTGTTGCATCAAGCTGTAACTTACCAGGTGTTTCAATCGCCACGGCTCAATCTTCTGTAGACTTAGAGTGCATTAGATCACGAGCTGGAAGTGATCCTACTCTGCCTGCTGGGATCCATGCTGCCAAAGCAAGGAAGTTAACTGCAGATCGGTCAGACCCTAAAAAGTATGTTCTATTATTTGTGCTGTGTTCAATAGACGTAAAATTCGTTGTTTTTCATCTTGAAATTCGTTGGAGAAAAGCTGTCTGCTTAAATCTTTTTACTTATGTCATAGATTGGTTTTTAAGTCACTTTTCAAGTTAGAAAACAAAATTTTTTTGTATTCTATCTTAATCTTTAATTAACCCAAAGTATGACAATGATTAATATGACAATGTTTTCTCTCTGAATGACACTTCACCGTCCAGCTATCGATTTAAAGTTTTGCTTTCATTTAAGAATTCACATATCCTGTGGTGTTTTTGCTCTTAAGATTTACTTGATAGTAGTTTGAGTGGTCATATGGTCATAAACTTAATTATTGTTTCTGTTTTTTTTTTTTTTTTTGCTTTACCCTTTTCCTCTTTTAGGATGCTTACGTATTATTTGTTGAAATTTTCTTTTTCCAGCTGTGCACTCTTGCAGAAGCGACAATGTTATCATTCCCATAGAGTTCAGGTGATGAGTTATTATTGGTTTTATGAAAAGTTATGTTCTATCTACTTCAAGAAATTCACTTGAAAAAGGTTAACACAGATTAATGCTGGTTGAAGCTAGAATAGATATGTTCATAAGGAAATCAGAACTTGAGAATGTTAGTTTTGAATTAAACCAAAGAAGATACCAAAACCAAGAAATCAGAGCAATCTGTGGTAAAAGAAATGCTGCAAATAGTACTGTTTAGTCAAAATTCAGCCAAACAGGAAATTCTGAAAATAGGTGAAAGAAATAGCCAAACAAGATAAAGCGGAGACAAATGCTTTCTACCTTCTCCTGTCACAAGTATATATATGGCCTTCTATTTGCAGTCCATGAGATAATCAACTGCTGTGTATATCACTATCTTCACTATCTTAAGATAACTAAGTTCTCTATTATATTTATGTTAGTCTGAATTTTCTTTGTAATT
Organism: Euphorbia celastroides; assembly: GCA_948291685.1. Taxonomy (NCBI): domain Eukaryota; kingdom Viridiplantae; phylum Streptophyta; class Magnoliopsida; order Malpighiales; family Euphorbiaceae; genus Euphorbia; species Euphorbia celastroides. Next base: position 2,939 of record CAOJBJ011558868.1, on the reverse strand, counting down.
TTTTGTTCTAATTGAATTCCTGAACTATCATAATGGATGCTCAGTACTAGTGAAATTCTCATATTGTGAAAAACTTTGAAGTTGGAAATGTGAACAGGTTTCAAGAAATAATATGGCCTTTGATAGACTTGTGTTTATATAATGTAATTATGCCCTCTTTCCCGTTCTTGTACATCTTCATTAATATCAGTACTTTTGTTCTTAAAGCCGATGGCATTGGAACAAGTAATGTCAGATAGAGATAGTGAAGATGAAGTTGATGACGACATAGCTGATTTTGAAGATAGGAGGGCATGATTCATGCTTTCATACATTTTGGCTTTATTCATGGAACTCTTATTTAATCGTGAAATTCTTTTTCCTACATTCCATATTCTATAGAGCATGGTGAGAGCCTGTTTGCCTTATTACCTTCCACATACGTTTGCTTGTTCTGCTTAGCAAATCTTAGGCTCGGGGCCTTGGGGTATAGCTATTTCCAACTTGAGTTTACATGTTCATCTAATAGTGGGATTCCTGTAATTAACTGACAACTGTATGACGAACTTGCTTTATCATGATTTTTATTAACACTCAACTAGCCATGTGCAATGTGTACTAAATTTGATTAAGTTCTCCTTTATAACAAAAATTGGAGCGAATGAGTGTGATGAATTTTGGAAGACCTTTTGTCAGTTTTGTTATTTTTCATGCTTGATTTTGAATTTAATGCTGGAATAACCTGGTTGTGTGGTATGCTTCTTCTTTTTTTCCCTTTCTGTGACTTGTTTATATTTTGATCTCTATCCTCATTGTTTTTGTGAAACTGAAACTATTCTTTCCTTTTTTGTTCTGTTTCCTGAAACTAAAATCTCTTTAGACAGCTCTAATAAGTTGTTAAGATTATTTTATGATGAGATTAAACTATGAGCACTGGATCTCAGCCGTTCATGATGGGATTAAAAGTTATTACTAACTCATTCCTGTTCATTTGTTGCGCTCAATTTACCTTTCAGAAGTTGGTTGTGCATTTTATAAGTCAATGATTCAATATGTGCTATTTTTCCCTTGTTTCAGCTTCAATTATGCCAAATTGAAAGCTGAAAGCTTACAAATCTTCACAATATATTCATTCAACAATGTTTTACTTTTACCTGATGCCATATGTAATTATTAGTTCCCATCTCTAAGGTATCTAGCTCTGTATAAATAGTTGCAGGTTGCATGTATTCAAACTCACTTGACTTTGAGTTGCATTTGTGGATGTAGAAAAGAATTTAGATTTTAGATTAATGATAAACTATTATGTTATAGATGCTTGACGACTTTGTGGATGTCAGCAAAGACGAGAAGCAATTAATGCATCTCTGGAACTCCTTTGCGAGAAAGCAAAGGTAATACTGCTCATCAATTCTTCTTCGTCCTTCCTCTTGCCTCCTCAATTCTTTCTCCTAATGCTTGTCTTTCACTTTTCTTTTCACCTTTTGCTTCTTTTCAGTTTTTCGGCTTGCTGAGAATCTCTTAGAGAATTTTATATTTGATTGCAACCGGGTTCTGGCAGATGGACATGTTCCGTGGGCATGCGAAGCATTTTCAAAATTCCACGGACGGCAGCTTGTCGAATCACCTGCTCTCTTCTGGTACGTTATAAGAACTTATTAGATGTGAATCGAATCGAACTTATCAATACTGAACATAACTGAACTGAAGAACATCCTATTACACGATTTTTCTAAAGATTATTTTGTTAATGAAGTATTGTATTATATTCGGTTACTGAAATTGATAGGAATGATATATGGGATGAAGATGAATCAGGTGTTGGAGACTATTCATGATAAAGCTGTGGAACCATGGTCTTCTGGATTCCAGCACTATGAACAACTGCAATGTCATCCTTGAAAAATTCCGTGAGAGTGGACAATCTGATGATGTGAAAACAGAAAGAGATAATGAGACCCGAGGATAATGCAACTTTCGTTTTCTTCGGTTTTAACCTGTTCATTGTCTCATGTCTGAATTGGTGGGCACGGTTGGGACGGTAACATTCTTTTCTGTAAAAGAGAAGCAAAATTGGGGTCTACTTCTCTTGTATTTCATTCTATATCAACTTTATAATTTAATTCAGTATATTTGTTGTCTCATATTTTGCAGTTTTGTGATGTTATTTCATGGGATATTATCAAAATAGTTAGTTTCTTAAGAAAAATATTTATAGCATATGAAATAATGAAATTTATATAATGGCATATTATATGGCGACTCTATATTTTCTTTAAGGGATAATTTCAAAAAACCTCCCTGATGTTTCAACTTTCAGCAAAATACCCCATAATGTTTAAAATCAAGCAAAACGCTCCTTGATGTTTGTCTCCGTCAGCAAAATGAGGATTGTCCGTCCATTGATTGCTAATTGCTGACGTGGTGTGAGGGTATTTTTGTCAAATTCATTTTTTTAACCCATTTCACAAAAAAAAACCCGTTTACCCAAACCCTAATACCCATTTATACTCATTTTCTGACCCTAATACTCCTTGTCGTCGCTGGAAAACGTCACGGGAAAATCACGATTCCGACGATGACACGAAAACTGCCGGCGAAATCCTAAACTCCGGCGAGACGGCGGTGGAGGGCGACACGGAAAAGGGCGACACGGTGAGGGGCGGCGGCTGAAGAGGCGAGACGGGATCCAAAGGTGCCGAGATCTGAACGCCAGCGTAACGGAATCGGCGAGATCTGTGGTGTTGAACTGGATCGGCAGCGGGAAGGACGGCTCTGACGATATGGGGGCCGGCGGTGACGTTCACCGGCGGAATGGGATATGAACAGAGACGGCAAGAGTCGGCGGTGGAGGGCGACACGGTGAGGGGCGACGGCTGAAGAGGCGAGACGGGATCCAAAGGTGCCGAGATCTGAACGCCAGTGTAACGGAATCGGCGGGGTCTGAACGGAGGCGGTGA
>CAOJBJ011558680.1:0-11399 GCA_948291685.1 Euphorbia celastroides | reverse complement strand
TGACCGTGGTATCAATGTCGTCCGGTCTAAGATTAAGGATTTTGCTGCAGTGGCTGTTAGTTCTGGTCAGCGAGGAGGGTATGCATTAGTTGTGATCTACATTGTACTTTATTGCTGGTTTTTGAATTGGTAAAGTGTGCTTCTTGTCCATCCCTCAGGGAATACCCTTGTCCACCATATAAGATAATTATCCTGGACGAGGCAGATTCAATGACTGAAGATGCTCAGAATGCGCTGAGGCGCACAATGGAAACATATTCAAAAGTTACAAGGTTCATTTTTATATGCAACTACATTAGCAGGTGTGTCTTTTCTATCTAGCTGAGATGTATATTTCACATGTTTTCATGTGAAAGTTTTTTGATTGTCTTGGTTGTGTTCATTGCGAAAAGAGTGCCGAATTTGATGATACAAGATGCAAATCATTTCCACATGTTACTTGTCAGTGATGCATTTTTATCTTATTGAGAACTTTGATTTTGTTTACTAGTATGACAAAGAATATTGAATAATGCATTATGTTCTGGTTTGCTCACCCACAATAAAGTTTATCATGCCATTCAAGAGTGTGAACTGTGCATTAGATGTAGATAATGATATAATTTCCTCTGCTTGTTAGCTGCTTTCACTCAACTCTGATTCTTTGTTCCTATGTGTCATGATATGCTATTTGAAATTGATGAATTTCAATCATTTCATTGGTAAGAGCCATGATGTATCTATTTTTAGAATATTAGACCTGATCATCTTGGTAAGGACAGGGCTTAAGACATATTTGTTTGTGGTTAGCTTTTTTATTCGATTTCAAGATTACTATAATGCTATATCATGAATTCTCGGACAATGGACCTAGACGATTGAAGGATAATTGAAACCCCTAAAAGCTAATTGGCCTTTTGTGTAGGATCATAGAGCCACTTGCTTCAAGATGTGCTAAGTTCAGGTTCAAGCCACTTTCAGAAGAAATCATGAGCAGCCGCATATTGCACATCTGCAAAGAAGAAGGAATTAATTTAGATGCTGAGGTATATACTTCAAAGTGGCCCAACTGTCTTATTTACACGTCCAAGTTACCTGTGGCATGATTCTTACAACGTATATGATATTCTGCTGCAGGCTCTTTCTACCTTAAGTTCCATATCTCAAGGTGATCTTCGTCGGGCTATCACATATTTACAAGTAAGATGACATTTAAAGTTTCCGGACGTATGAAGATTGCTGTGCTTAAACATTATGCTGCGTTCTTGTAAAAATTATACTATTTGCAATTATTATATGGGTATTTGTAATGATTTTTTTGTTTCATATTTTTAATCTCATTGGCGATAGAAATTTAAATTTATTGACATAATAAAATAAAATCATTAACAGTCAATCCTCTCTTTTGTATTCTTTTTGCAGTGGGTCATCTTGTCTCGAGTTCAAACATGGTTTGATTCTTGAACAGTCACTGTGATATAGTGCTATCTTATACTTCATTATTCTTCTTTTTTGCCTTTTTGATATCCCAAGGTTTAAATTTTGGCCTAGGTAGTGGTAAATATCAGACTGCAATTTATATATAATGCATTGGGCATCCCAGGTTTAACAGTGACTCAAATTCATTCCAATTAATTGCAAAGAGAATCGAGAACTAGTTTTAAGACATATATTTAAGGTTATCATTGTTAATTGGAATAATTTTCTTTTTGTTCCCCTTGTTAGTTTAGGGGTTAGTGCCTAGTTCAAATGGCTAAAAGCACTATGTGCTATGGTAGGCTCTGTTTGCATTTAATACAGGTATCGTGTTATTATTTGCATGAAATGCTGAATTGTCAACTTTCCCGTGTTTTAGGATTAATTGTGTATATCAGGACTGTTGCTGTGATGTTTTTCTAGTACTACCCTGATAAGATTTTTCTCTTCCCTTCTATGTTGACATGCCAATATTTCTTCTCTTCTTGGAGTGTAGTGCTATATAAAACTTGTGTTATACCCTGGACATAACACTAGTCGGGTGGGAGATGTGGGGCATTTTTATTTAGACGTACATGTCAACACATGACAACAAAGCTTTATTCCCAAGCTAAGTGTGGTTTGACTGTATGGATTCTCTGCCATGCTAGTCTACCTAAGGTCATATGTTCATCAATTTCTTATGAAATAGTTTCCCTCTATGTGATCTTATGTCTGTGATCTATCTCTCCTTGTACTTCTTATCAGCTCAGACTCACTACTTAGAGATTCTGTTAGTATTTGTAGCACATACCAATATTGCCTTAGTTAAGGATAACCTTCTACCCATTGCATGAAGCATTATGCGCTCAGCAGGGTCGAGGAACATACTGTGCCGAGTGAATTGTATATATACTTACTCCACAGCTCAACTTCGATTTTTGTAATAGTATACAAGTAAAATTAGAATCATGAAGTAGCATGGAAATGCTAGCTGAGAGGGGGATTAAAATAGGAACAACCACTAGGAAACACCATAAAAATGTGTGATTGAGCTTTGAGTAGTGTCTAGGAGTTCCCGTGATACTATCTATCATTTTAATAGGACCATTGTCCAAGTGTATTAGTTTATGATCAATTGGTGTGCATATATGTATGTATGTTGTATGTATATGTGTGTGTGTGTATTGCTTTGTTCTGACAATTATACTTCTATTGCAGGGAGCTGCTCGATTATTTGGATCTACAATTTCATCAAAGGATCTAATAGGTGTATCAGGGGTAATGTGCATAATTTGTCTGGAAACATATATTTCGTGCAACAATGTTTCTGGCATCTTTGTAACTGAATGTGTCATTTGCCAATTATGTGCTTCATTTGTAGATATCTTCATAAGTAGTAGATGCTCTTTTTTCTAGTAAAAACAAAAATTTTGCATAACATTGTGAACATTTGCTGTGAGATTTAATAAAATTATTCTTAACCAGTTACTATTCTGGCTTTATAGTTGTACAATGTAATAGAACAAATTGTATCAACTATTCAACAATCCATTATCCATGTACATTTTACATTGAGTTTGTTCAATTGTATCTGCATATAACGTTGATGATTTGAACATCTCATTCAATTATCAGGTTATCCCGCAAGATGCTGTAGGAGCACTTTACTCAGCATGCAAAAGTGGTGACTTCGATTTGGCAGACAAGGAGGTCAATCATATAATTAGCGAAGGGTATCCAGTCTCTCAGTTGCTTATTCAGGTACCTTTTATCAGGGTTTAACCTCTTATATTTCCATGAAAATAGCATCTGAGATGTTTACATTTTCAGTTATTTGAGGTGGTGGTCAACTCAGATGACATATCAGATGAACAGAAATCCCAAATTTGCAAGAAACTCGCTGAAGCCGATAAGGTTAGTTTCCCTTGCTTGTTTATGTTTTATCTTCAAATTATATTACCCTACCTAAGTCAGCAACAGCTATCACTAAATAGAGTTTTTGCCATAATGTGTTTCTTTTATCTAGAAATCATGTAAAGATATAAGATATCATATGCATTGCTTCTCTCCAATAAACAGTACAATCTATGAGGTAGTTAGGTGTGATTTTCTAGGCGGAGTCCTCCTGTAAACAATGGCCCATAGTTGAGTTCAAATGTGCAAAAGGGTCATGGTCATTTGATGGTTTCAAGCAGATTTGGCCAGTTGTCCGTCTTTTAGCAAAACACATATTCTCATATGATCATCAAATTACAATCCAAATGTGCCTTCTTGCAAGAGGCAAATTGGTAAAATTCTGACGTTTCGATGCTGTGCGAAATTGCAGTGTCTTATCGATGGTGCCGATGAACACTTACAGCTCCTGGATGTTGCCAGCAACACAATGCGAGCTCTTAATAACATGGCTCAAGATTTCTCCCGTGGGAGTTAGGTTCATATTCAACTAAGATTGCATTATGTGGCAATTTCTTGTATATGATTTGGCTGCTCTTAACGTCTTTGTTCTTGCTTATTGTCACCATTGAACTTAGCGTGTTATTTATTTCGTATTGACGACATTTTTGGCTTTGCAACATGTGATGTTGTTAACACGTGAGTTGTTCTATAAGAACTTCAACGTTTAGGTACATCTTACCAAATTCTCCATTTTTGTTACATGTTCAGATTTCAGTTATTTAAACGAGATATGCGGGTTCTTGATATTGATGAGCATTTGGTTCAAGATAGAACTTCATGGCATCAGATGATCCATATAGCCGATCCCATCTAGCATGGGATTAATGTTTGGTTGGTTGGTTCAGAATTCAGTTAGGAGTATAAATAGCATGCAGGGCTCATAATTACGTTGAAATTTTTTTATCAAGAGGGTTGGTATTAATATCAAACCGATTAAGTTGACAAATGATACATATCTATAGGTATTGTAGGATCAATATCTTTGTTTCTTATAGTTTTAGATATTTTTATTTGTGAGTTCAAAGTGTAAACAACTTTAAAATATACTGAAAAAAGGTGAATACATTTCAGTCTCTGCAGTATTGTATTAAAAGTCTATCTCTAAACTCCATTCCGAAACCTAAGAAAAGTGAACTGATTTCTCCTTATTAATGATGTGGTGATATTTCATTTATTATATAACAAAGTAAATCATCAATGGCACTGCATGGCTCTATTTATTTAGCTCGATGGAGTTAGTATGACACTTTAGGTTTATGTAAAGGGCTATTTGCTTGGTTTTGGTAAGTTTAGGACATTAAAATCGCAATGGATTGGATATACGAACAAATGATCACTCAAAATATAAAAATATATTACAAAGTAAAAATTGATGTCGGACATTGGTTGTTCAAAAAATTTATTTTTAAGTCTTTTACATGATAACAAAGAAATTTTAATTTTGAAAAATCAATCAAACTGTTACTATTTAATTGGTACAAGCATTCAAAAGATATCGGTACAACCTAGCTAATAAGCTTCAGAAGTGAGCAGTTAATGGCCTTAGGCCGTGACCGAGTAGATATAACCCAACCAAAGTACAAGACGATCAACTTTCAATTCATGTCACCCCTAAAAACTTATTAGCACAAAATCAACTCTCACTAGCTTCTTCTTTCTCTGTTCTACCTCCATTTCAACTTCCTCAATGTCCTCCGCTCCTGCCGCCGCCGTTAACTCTCTGCCGCCGGGCTTCGACGCCGGAGCAGAGGAGCTGCAATTGGAGGCAGAGGCAGCTGAAAAGCAGCTGCAAACACAAACGCAAACGCAGTCGAGATGGCCGGGATGGCCTGGAGATAATGTGTTTAGGCTAATTGTGCCGGTGGCTAAAGTAGGTAGCATCATTGGCCACAAGGGAGAACTCATTAAGAAGATGTGCGACCAAACTCGCGCTCGCATTCGTATCCTTGAAGCTCCTGTTGACGTCCCCGATCGCATTGTTAGTATCTCTTCTCTTCTACTATTCCTTTACCAGCTCTGCTTAATTTGGTCTTCTCTCTGTGTTAGTGTTCTTGCGGTTGCCAGTGCCAAAGCCGAAGATTCTCTCATAGGGCTTTTTATTGCTTGTGATAGTCATATGTGCTTTCAGTTTTGTCAAGCTCTTAGCTTTGATCATGTTTCACCCGTAATGAATTGGCATCATTCCTATATTAAAAATTTAAAATCTATAAATTCTTGCAGACTTGATTGCAATATTCTTCAGATATCTTGTCCTAAGCTTAGCCTAGAGTAACCTTGATGCTTTACTCGAGTACTTAACTACTTTTTATGATACATGATAGCATTTTCTCCAGAGTTACTGTTGTTGCTAAGGTTTGTTCATTTGGTTTCTCTGTCTAAGCATAAGTTTTAGACTTTTAGTATATACCAACAAAGATTTTAGCAAGTTTTTTTTATGCTTTCTCTGTGAACAGATTAGGTTCTTAGGGCTTTTAACCATTTCATGTGTTGTATATGCCTCCCTTTCAATTTTGCTTGAGTTAGGCTCTATGTGACTCTTGTGAAAGTTGATAAACAACATATGTGAAACTGAGCCACTGATTGTACGCGACTCTATATTACATAGTTCAAAAAGATACATTTTGATGCACAAATTTTAAGTAGATAGGCTGGAATGGAATATTTTGATGCATAAATATCTGCTCCTTGCCTTTGCAAGAATACTTTATCAAAAGATGAGTTTGAAGTCCTCCCTGGTGTTAGAATACATTCTAGGAGGATATATTCTCCACTTCAAGCTTCTGCTTTGGATTAGAAGTGGTACCGGGATATCATGACCTATAGAATTCAGCCTTCTTTGATTTTTCCCTTCTCCATGTGAAAGTTTGAGAAACTAATCCCTCTCCTTCCATGGCTTCTCAGTTCATGACTACTTCATTTTATTCCTGCGCCTTCTCTGCTCATCACTTGCTGCATACTGTTCATGTACTAAGTGAGCTCTTGGACTTAAACACCAATTCCATATTTCGTTAATTCTGTTCTCATTAGTGATTAGGCGCAAATCTAGCTTGTAAACAAGTTCCCACAGTTCCCTCATTTTTCTTCATATCCAGATGGTGAAACTAACTGATGCTTTGATATTCAATTAGTAGCTTTCGTTCCCTGGAAGATAATTCCACTTGTTCAATATCAAACTCCATGAGATCCCTCCAACAGGTCCCTTGATTTCCACATCCTATTTGTATGGTTTTACCTACCAATGCTTGTAAAGCTGGCAATAGATGCTGGGTATTCTATCATAAAATGACCATCTGGGTTGGGATTCGTCTATTTGAATTTTGAATCTGACTAACGCTAGGGACTTTCTTGGTAAGTGGCTTATGAATGTTTAGGAGGGACACCTTTGGCTGGTCATATCATATTCAATGTACTTTATATCATGTTCACCTCACTGGAGCATCCAATTCTTTTTATTTTCCATTTCCCAACTCATAGAATGTGTGTGAATTGAATGGTGTTTTATTGTGCAATCTTGCTGGGAATGAGCAGGCTTTTTTCACTGTATATTTTGTATGTTGACCAATATAAATCGTGTTTCTGTTTTGTTGCATAATCTTATTGCAATAAGTTCATGCCTTGAGAATTGAATCCTTTCCTTTTGTTTTGAGTTCCAAGCTTACTATTTGATAATTATGTGATGAGCCTGACATATTTTCTTTTAGGTGCTGATATCAGGAAAAGAAGGACCAGAAGCAACACTTTCTCCAGCAATGGATGCTGCACTCAAGAGTTTACAAACGTGTCAGTGGTCTACCAGATGGTGAAGGTGATAGTACAAGTGCAGCTCTTGCTGCTGCTGCATTTTGTTCCATACGGCTATTGGTTGCATCTGCACAAGCCATTAACATAATTGGAAAGCAGGGCTCTGTTGTCAAATCGATCAAGGAAAACACTGGCGCCGGCCTTCGGATTCTTGGTGAAGGCAAGCTTCTTCAAACTGCCCTATTTTCGGATCATTGATTGGGTTCATAAGTTTATTTAATGTTCTTTTCTATCTTGAAGACGAGGTACCTTCATATGCTACCTCTGATGAGAGAATCATAGAGATTCATGGTGAAGCTCTGAAGGTTTTAAAAGCTCTGGAAGCTGTAATTGGACATTTGAGGAAATTCTTGGTGGATCATAGTGTCCTCCCGCTATTTGAGAAAACTGTAAGGCTGTAAGTTTTGTATGTCAGAAAGTAATTTTTTTTAACTTGTTTGAATCAGAAATTAATTCATCGGTTTTTGCAGTACAATGCAACACCTATGCAGGAAGGCAGTACTGATAAAACTCAGCTTCCCCTCACTTCAGCTCCTCAGATTGTGATCGGTTCTGACTATTCTCTGTCCTTGAAGCGTGATCCTTTGATATTTGAGCGTAAAATAATTCTTGATAAAAAAATTACACGGCCTGCAGCATCAATTTATGGGCAGGATTCTGCACTTAGTGGGCTCCGCTCAACAGGACTTGGTCGTGCTCCAATTGTTACCCAGGTTTGAATTTCATTAATCTAAGGATCCAAGATAGGTGATTTTGTATATTGCTTTGACTCGAACAAATCGTTCTTATATGTGTGAACAGATAATACAAACAATGCAAGTGCCTCTATCATATGCAGAGGATATCATCGGTGCTCGCGGGTCAAATATTGCTTTCATTCGCCAGACTAGTGGAGCCATTCTTACAATACAAGAGAGCCGAGGTTTACCCGATGAGATTACTGTAGAGATTAAAGGCACCACTGCCCAAGTGCAGACAGCTCAACAACTCATTCAGGTTGTGCATTTTCCATTTCTATTGAATGATTTTAAGTTATCTGCTTGATATGCGTCTTTTTCGTGACGTGTAAATTATGAATGTAGCTTATAGTAGTGTGAACTTGGTTTCATTTTTGCAGGAGTTCATTAGTAACCACGGAGAACCAACGCCAAGTGTTATTAGGAATATTGATACCGGGTTCGGTTCATACTCCCAAGTACCAGAAACGAGCTACTCATCGGCTTATGGCTCCCATCTCAGGGGCTATGGATCTTCGAGCTTAGGAGGCGGGTATGGTTCCCCCGATTTAGGAGGTTATGGCAGATACAGATTTTGATTGTTGTAATCCCCCTTGTAGAACACATGTTAGACAATTGGAATTCTACAGATTAAGTCATTTAATCCATCATTTTACTGTTCTTAAAAAAAACTGACATACCAACAAACTCCATTAAGTAACCCAAAAAGTTGATTAGCAATTTGCGTGTTTCGGGTACAGAGCGAATGTTAGCATTTCGAATGGTCTGTGCGTGCTTATCCTACTAAGACAGAACACTGAACTCCAAAGGAACATTTTCACTCTACTTTTCTAAATAAACATGGACAAGAAAAACAAAAGAAAAGTCAAAGATGGAAGTATTGATGAGAGGACGAAAATATTTAATTAACACCAAATTAGGAGAGTCTAAATCTGTGGTCAACTGGCTAGATCCACATTCATCCGTACAATTGTCTTTCTCTAATACATTTTCAATATTATTGCATCAACAATCCCCAAAATTTTATTTCATCATCTTTATTCATCAATTTATATCCATCACCACCCTGTCCCGATCCTATTTTTGTTTCATGTGGTCAATGCCATTGATCACACCCGATAAAAGATCCGACAAGTTATGAACGAACGATGAAGAAGGGAAGTTCATGGCAAAAGAGCTTGCGAGAAAACGTGATAGCAATGTCTGGATACAGGCAAAGGCAACAGCAAAAGAAACGAGCGATATGGATTTTCATGTTGGTAATATTAATGGTCATAATATTTTTGAGCATGGGGACCGATGAAGGCGGTGGGGCCGCCTGTTATTTTTTCCCCGACACCGCTGCCTGTGGTGTAAGAAATGAAACGATTGTTATTCCGGCGAGAGAGTTAACCGACACTGAATATGCATCTCGGGTTGTCATTCATGAAATCCTCAATAGACCCTCTATGCACTCTAACCACCCAAAAATCGCCTTCATGTTCATGACCCCCGGGCCTTTGCCCTTTGAAAGATTATGGCATGCCTTCTTTCAGGTTATAAATAAATGTGGAAAAATTTCTTAATGCTTATGTTATGCTTAATAATTATTTTGATCTATGGATTAGGGGCATGAAGATAAATTTTCGGTATATGTTCATTCGTCCAGAGAGACTCCAGTTCATGTTAGTCAGTATTTTGAGGGTCATGACATCCCTAGCAAAACGGTATATCTTATGATGTATTGAGTGCTATGATGATTAATAATGTTGTGAGATTCGGCCCGAGTTTGCCTTTTATTGTTGGAAATGTCGGTCCGGGTGTTATAACATGTTATTTCTAAAGAATAATCAATTAAAACTCCTCAAATTGAATTGTGAAAATGAAGGTGGAATGGGGAAAAGTGTCAATGGTGGATGCAGAGAAGAGACTATTGGCACATGCACTTTTGGATACTGATAACCAACATTTTGTTTTGCTTTCTGATAGGTAATTTTTATAAATTAATCAAATGAGTTCATTACCAATGAAATTAATTAATGTATAATGATTATAATTAATGGGTTATGTTGTTACAGTTGTGTACCTCTAAGACCTTTTGATTATGTATATAATTATTTGATATACAGCAACGTCAGCTACATTGACAGGTACAATTTACATACAATATTTGACATTTTTTAATGTAAAATTTTCAATTAGCATAATAAAAAGATGCAACTTTGCTTATAATTGTTCTTAGTTACGAAGATTACGGGCCAGATGGACTTGGTCGATACAACGAGCATATGATGCCGGAAGTCGAACGAAAAGATTTTCGCAAGGGTTCACAGGTACACGTTTTATGAAAAAAATACAAACTGATAAATAACTAAAATATAAGAATGTTTAAGCAAAATTTAGCCCTTGAAGCTAGCCTGAAACTAAATAACTATGATCTCTTACAGTGGTTCTCGATGAAGAGACAACATGCTATAGTTGTTTTAGCAGATTTCTTGTACTACGCCAAATTTAGGCGATTTTGCAGGGTAAATTTTATTTACTTTGATATGGTTAATTTTCCTGTAAAATACTTTTCTTGAAAATGTAATAAACTTTGGTAATTTTCTCCTTAGCCAAACATGAATGGACGAAATTGTTATGCTGACGAGCATTATTTACCTACACTTTTCACTGTAAGTATTCGACATTTCTACTTTTCACTTCCAAATATTTGCTATTACTTGTGGAAGTTAGCTCGATTATCAATATATGTTATTAGATGATTGATCCCGGGGGCATTTCTAAATGGTCGATAACATACGTGGACTGGTCCGAAAGAAAGTGGCATCCACGAACATATCGAGCACGAGACATCACGCCCAAGTTCATAAAAAATGTTACAGTACGTACGTCTATGAATTTTACTTCAATTTAAGAGCCAAAATGTGATTACCTTGTATTTTACTATGTAAACCATTATATTAACGAATTCTGTTGATTAAAATTACAGTCGACTGACGAGGTCATCCATTTTACGAGTGATAGTAAGGTATGAAATTAGTAGTTCGATTATTTCATTAGCAATGGATTTTTTTTATAGTTAATTTCTATCTTTTTAATAATTGAATGCAGAGAACAACACCACCAAGGAAATGTGTGTGGAATGGAATAAAAAGACCATGCTTTCTATTTGCAAGAAAATTTTTCCCAGAAACTCTAGATAGATTAATGATTGGTCTCTCTAACTATACCTCTTAATTTTACATTTTATTTAAAAAAATGGGGTTATATTTATGTACTCTTTTTTTAGTTTTTCTGGATACATGTTAGATTTTTTTGTTGATTTAGAGAAATGTAAAATTAATAGGGATTAAAATTTTTGTTGGTAGCTTTCTATGTACAAGTGATGATATTTAATGTCAATCTAGGAACATCTTAACTTAACACTCCAAACTTTAAAACATTTTCCAATTCAAAATAAAAGTCACTTAACTATCTTTTCCAATT
>CAOJBJ011557915.1:0-12727 GCA_948291685.1 Euphorbia celastroides | reverse complement strand
ATTCTCAAAACCTTTTTATCAAAAAATTGTATGTTTCCAGTAGATATCAATGCTGGTGATTTCAAGTGCTTCAGGGGGCGGTTAATGATGAATCGTGGTTGTGGCACCTACGCTTCGGGCATTTGAATTTTCAGAGTTTGGAAAATCTTTCCAAACATGATTTGGTGATTGGTTTACCTCATATTCACCACCCTGATCAATTTTGTGAGTCTTGTTTTTGGAAAGAATCATAGGATGCCTTTCGTTAAGGAGCCCTGGCGTGCGAAATCCCCTTTGGAGCTGGTTCACACAGATGTTTGTGGTCCGATGAACATATCATCAATTGGATGTAATAAGTATTTTTTAACCTTCATTGATGATTTTTCGAAGAAAACTTGGATCTACCGATTGAAGAACAAGGATGAGGTGTTCCATTGCTTTAAAACTTCACTTGTTGAAAGATAAAGTGGTAGAGTAATCAAGATGATGCGTACTGATGGAGGAGGCGAATACAATTCCAATGATTTCAAAAGTCATTATGAAGAGCTCGGGTTGCAGCATAACATTACTTTTCCCTACACTCCTCAACACAACGGAGTTGCCAAGAGAAAGAATAGAACGATCATGGATATGGCAAGTTAAAGCAAAAGGTATGCCGAATGATTTTTGGGCTGAAGCTGACTAAAAATGGCGATGAGCGCACAGTAGATGCAACATACTTTAAGCAGATTGTTGGAAGCCTTCGATACCTCACGTGCACTAGACCCGACATCTGTTATGCCGTGGGATTGGTTAGTTGATATATGGAGTCACCTCGGTAAATTCATTTACAAGCAGTGAAGAGGATTATGCGCTACATCAAAGGGACTATAGCTCTTGGTCTATTTTATGCTTCATCCCATAAGATTGAGATCGTTGGTTACTCGAACAGTGATTGGGGTGGAGATTCTGATGAGAGGAAGAGCATCAGTGGTCATTGTTTCATATTTGGAAAGACTGTTTGCTCATGGTCATCAAAGAAACAACCAATAGTTGCATTATCTACCTGTGAAGCTGAGTTTGTAGCAGCAGTAACCAGTGTTTGTCAATCGATTTGGCTTTGCAATGTCATGAGTCAAATTGGCATTAAACTGGAAGGTCCAATTCGGATTTATGTTGATAATGTTTCTGCAATTAATTTGGCAAAGAATTTGGTTTGTCATGGGAGAAGCAACATATTGATATTCGATATCACTTCTTGAGAGACCAAGTTGGGAAGAATATGATTAAGTTGGAATACTGCAGTTCAAAAGATCAAATTGCAGATATTTTAACAAAGCCGTTGAAGATCGATGCTTTCATCAAGCTAAGAAACATGTTGGGCATGAAGATTGTTCCAAATAAGAATTAAGGGGGGATGTTGTTAATTAATTAATTCTGATTTTATTTGATAAGTTATTTATTATTAGAGTTTGAATTAGTCTTGACTTGGTGTCCTAGTTTAGTGGGTTGCTAGTATTGCGTTAGTGCTTTGTTTCTGGTCCTATTTTCTAGCTTTTAACCGTTGTAATTTCGTTACATATTGCTGAAGTTTATCAATGAAAAGTGTGCTTTTCAGTTCAATAGATTACTGCCTACTGTCACTTCTCTTTTATTTTCTTTAGATAGGTTGACTTTTTGTTTGACTCTAGATTTTGGGGCAGTTTATTATAGTCCTTTTCAAAAATTGTAAGCGAATTTGGGTATGTTCATGTTCAACTTGTTTAATTTTAAGTTGAACATGAGTCGAGATCTCTGGTCGAGTTTAAAATTTTGTTTGAACTTGACTCGCTTAATAGCTATGCTCGTTTGTTTACAAGTTGTGCACGAACAACTCATATATTTTGTTATTGAAAAGCTCATTAATCGTTTTAGTGAACAAGTTGGTTTATTTTGTTCATAAACAATATTAGATTTGATACAATAATAACTTAAATTTTATAAAAGATAAGTTGAGGTGGTGCGACTAAATATATGATAAGAAAATGTGAGAGCTTAGAAATAAAAAATAAGAGAGGCAAGGTAAAATTTATGTTTTGAAAAGGCTTAATGCTCACTTTGGTACTCCAACTTGTCCTGAAAAACTTTTTAAGTACCCAAACTTTAAAAATGACCCCGTAAGTACCTCAATTTTCAAAAGATGAACCATTTCACTACCTCGGTGCCATGTGTCAACTTTTGGTTGGTGAGTCAACAGTCAAAGGCTGACTTTTTCGAAAAGTCAAACTCACCAAATGTCGACATGTGGCATTCAGTACAAGAAAAATTGCGATCTGCAACGGATTCTGTAACGAAAATTCCGTTGCAGATGGTGTATTGCAACGGACTCAGTTCCATTTCAGTTTGCTCTTGCTATTTGCAACGGAGTTATTTCCCTTGCAAATTTCCTTGCAGATCTGCAAGTACAGCTTCACTTGCAAAATACCTTCTTGCAGATTTGCAAGTAAATTTCCCTTGCAAAATCCGTTGCAGAATTTTTTATTGAAAAATTAAGAAAAATATTTAATAATTTTGGATTGAAGGGAGCTTGAGCCCAAAATAAATAAAGCTCCAATACCATAATTTAATAAGCACCACAGTACAAAGCTAATTAAATGCATATCACAATATATATATATTTATATATATATTGGAAGCTAATTTAATATATAAGGTAATTAAAGAGACAATAAGAAAGAAACCAAAGATTGAATAGAAGTGGGGAAATTAACTGAATGGAATTAGAGATTGACCTGTAATAAAGCTAATGAGAATAAAGTGACAATAAGAAAAGCTTCCAGTATATATAGCCCAATGTGATCTCTTAAGTCTCCATGCTTCACAAACTAGTTGAATATATATCAAAAGCTTTCAATATAAAATCATTAGTGAAATGTAAATCATTATATGACATTAAACTTAAAAAAGAAAAAAAATAACAATAGTAACTTATAATGTAACATCCCATTACGTGCATCACTGTTGCATTTAGAATTATATAAGATGACATTAAAATAAGATAGTTAAGAGTATATAATAAACATTAAACATGACATACAATTGAGATATATTATGTAGGATGCCATTTTTACGGTATATGAATATACGATACTAGTAATTTATTGTATTTAAATGTTTACGGACTAAATTAAATAAATAAAATTTAGTAAGGGTTAATATTAAAGTTTTACAAGATATTATTTGCATGATTGCTGCAAATAATTTTTATTATTAGCGTTATTATTTTATATTATTTTTATTAAAAATTAAGAGATAAGGTGTATAAGTGGACCAATTAGAGTGAGACAAGTGTGCAAAGTGATAAGGTCAATTATTTGAGTTTAGCATCAGATCAGAGGATTCTTTAGGACTGAAAGAACTCAGAAAAAAAATAGAGAGAAAAACGCAAGGAAGGAGTAAGGGAAGAAGAAGAAGAAGAAGAAAGGTTTAAGGTAGGTTCCTTGCTCATCTATGGTCTTGTTGTATACTTTTCATTAATTTAGAGTTAGAATCTGAAGAAGTTATAAACTAGAGTTTTATTTATATATGTCTCAGGAATCTCTCTGTAAAATTTTAGATCAATTGGATAAGCATAACTCTAGTTACAATTTTTCTTACCGAACTAGTGCAGAATTGCATGATAAAGCAGATAGGTTGTGAAACCAGGTTGATTTGGTATAGCTAAAGATGTTCAAATGACTTGATTTTTGGATATGTTGTTCCTGTATGAGTCCTTATGATGTAGGAAAAAGAATAAAGTGATTTAGAGTTATGTAGAGGAATTTATTGAGGTTTTACTGTGGGCTATACAGGGGTTACGAGACTGGAATTGGGTGAAATGGTTGGGTGTATGAAAAATTATACAAAACCCAGAAAATTATGTAACTTTAGTATGTTGTATCCTCATATGTTAAAAAAATATGAGAGATGGAATCAGGTCATTTGGTTGAGTATTTTGAGAGTTATGAATTTTTCATTGTAGATTGGTCGTTGTAAAGTATAAATCTAAACTAAGCAAATTTTAGGTTAAGTTTGTTATAGGTAATTTTTATGAAGTAAAAAGGAAACATGCATATGAATTTAAATTATACATATTTATAGTAGCTCAAAATCAGGACCACATACCCGAAAAAAGTCCTAGCCGAGTTCGAGAGAATTAGCTGTTGCTATGTGAATATAAACATGAGATGAGTTTATAAGTGTGAAATGTATGTTATATGTGCTTTGTTTAAATTTTAATTTCTATGTGAAAGAAGACATGTACTTGACTTATAATGTGTGAAATATGTGATATGTGAAAATGTATTGATATTTCATTACTTGAAAATGGTATAAGTAAGTGATACTTGGTATACAAGAGATGATATTACATGTTTACTTGTAATGACAAATATATGATATGTGTACTTGTACATGATAGCATGAAATATTAAATGGAACGTTGTGGCATACCTGTCCAGACACTGCAATACTTGTTACTTGGACCTATATGGTCATCACTTGGATTACATGATTAATTGGACCTATAAGATCACCACTTGAAATACTTGATCACTTGGACCGTTTCGGTCAATTACTTAGAGCTGGCCAGCGATACTTGATTACTTGTTATATGATCCTGGGACAGTTATTTGGCTGGTATTGTCACAATAAATTAATAAAATGGCTCATGCATTTTTATACATGCTTACTTGCGAAAGTATGACTGTATGTGGTTGATTATGTTCATTGAATGTTTATATTCACTGAGTTGTGACTCATAAAAATCGCAAATGTTTTTTCAGCTAGTAGAACTAGTAGACAAAGCTTGGAATTTGAAGTTGGTCATACATAGGAATCAAGAACGAAAGGTTGGTCGGCTGAGTTCCCGTCTCAAACCCTCTCCTCTCATAAATGTCATATGTATCATTTGTAGTATATGTAAAATAATAAATTTGGGTATTGAGATATTAATATGAACTTGTAATATAAATTATAAAATGTTTAAAGTGGATGAATTGAGTAATGTAAAAGAATGATATGGTAACTATGTGAGATAAATAAATGTGAGTATTATAAGTTTAAAAAAATTAAGTCGAATTTTCAATAAATGACACTAGAAATAAGGATATAAGGATGTTATATATTTATTGGTATCAGAGCGGAGATATGATCTTAGGAACATACATAATCATATATGATATAACATTGATACAAATTGTCATAATAAATTTTCTAATCATAAGGGGTGATGAAAGCCAAAATGATTAATCGAGGAGAGGGGGAACAACCGTACCATCAGCTGGTAGATCACGGTCACGTGATGACCAGCAACATCCTTCACATGCACCATCCGTTCATTCCCATGCATCGATTGTGTATGAACGGAGAACCCTTCCACCTCATGTACAACCTGAAAGAAGGTTCAATAAATTGAAAAAAAATAGTGCAGAGGAATTCAATGGAACTACAGACCCAACCATAGCTGAAAGATGGTTGAAAAAGTTAGAACGAATCTTCAATATGATGAAATGCACTCCTAAAGAGAAATTCGACTACGCGGTATTTTTACTTCAAGGCGATCCCTATGATTGGTGGAAGACTATTCCAGAGAGTACAGTTCAGCCTCCAGTTTGAGTTGGAGTTTCCTGTCATGTGATATACACGTGAATTATTTTTATTTTTTATTATTATAATTTGCAACAGAATATATAACCTCCTGCAAATTCCGTTGCAATACTTCCCACCAATATTTTACCCCAAATTTTTTGCAACGGAAACCTGAAACAGTTGCAATTTCCTTTGCAATTACATACAACATTTTTACTTTTAGTGATTTTGCAAAATCCATTGCAAGCTCCTCTATCTGCAACGGAACATTTTTCGTTGCAATAGTTCCCTTGCAGATCCACTGTTTTCTTGTGGTGACTGAAGTAGTAAAATGTTGCAGTTTTTGAAAGTTGAGATACATACGCAGTTATTTTTTGAAAGTTTGAGTACCTACGGAGTCATTTTTACACTACAAGAAAAATTGTGACCTGCAACGGATTCTGTTGCGGAAATTCCGTTGCAGATGGTGTATTGCAACAGACTCAGTTCCGTGCAAAATCCGTTGCAAAATTCGTTATTGAAAAAATAAAAAAAAATATTTAATAATTTCGGATTGAAGGGAGCTTGAGCCCAAAATAAATAAAGCTCCAATACCATAATTTGATAAGCACCACAGTACAAAGCTAAATAATGTATATATATATATATATATATTGGAAGCTAATTTAATATATAAGGTAATTAAAGAGACAATAAGAAAGAAACCAAAGATTGAATAGAATGGGGAAATTAACTGAATGGAATTGGAGATTGACCTGTAATAAAGCTAATGAGAATAAAGTGACAATAAGAAAAGCTTCCAGTATATATAGCGATCTCTTAAGTCTCCATGCTTCACAAACTAGTTGAATATATATCAAAAGCTTTCAATATAAAATCATTAGTGAAAAGTAAATCATTATATGACATTAAACTTAAAAAAGAAAAAAAATAACAATAGTAACTTATAATTAATTTATTTATAAGAAATGTGCATACCAAATAAATATGGGCTTTCAGCATCCAATACCAGAAATTGTTTCATACCCTACAGTAAAAGTAATAAAACAGAAATCACATATCAAACTTTCTTGTGCAAGCTCTTAGACAACTATCTAATAGGTGCATTCCAACTGAAAAAAATAGAAATTTCCCCCAAGGTCCACCATGACTTTGGATCCAAAATCATCACTTAACATTCTCTAAATAGAAAATTTTAATTGAGTGGAAAATTAACTGACATGCAAATTCAAATTAAGAGATGCTATAGGATCGAGGCCCACACTTCCTTACATCATGCTCCACTTCTTCACTTGATCGTTGATTCACATATACCAAAAAAAAATATGTCAAATTCATTTATGTACACGAGCACACAAAGCAACAATTGTCATGTTCAGATTGCCCAACGAGAAGATGGAAGAAGTTAACTTACTAATTTTTCAAAGACATTCCACAAAAAGATAGCTCTGCAGTTTTTGCCCTTTTAAAAATATATAGTACCTAAATAGGCATGTTCAGATTGCCCAACAACAAATAATATGGAATGAATAGAACCAAGTAAGTTCATCTACCGAGACATAAACAGAATACAAAAGCAATGATAAATTTAGAATAAACTGTCGCAGAGACATAAAAATATAGACAAATAGATACTGGAAACTTCAAGACATTTATAAGAAGCCATTTAATCCAACCAAACAGTTGACTAAGCAACGTACTAAAAACAACCAGCAACTCTCTAAATTAGTTTTCATATTTACAATGACCGTTCACCTGAAATTTCATTAGAAGCATTAGGAAGCCAACTATTCTAATTCAATACAAGTCTTAGTGAGTTTTGATGCAATTAACACGAAACCATAATCACATACCAAATATATTAATGAGCATATATTTTATATTGGAGGATCTTACCCTAATCATTGAGATTCCTCATGGCAGTTGAGGTTCTACATTGTAAATGCTCACTTTTTCTGCACAAATATATACAGGGAAATTATAAAGTTGAGCTGAGTAGTGTGTTTTGAGAAAACATGGCTAACAAGAGCTGAAGGAAAAGAAAGAGAGAGTATTAGTCAAGAAACACAACAAAATGACATTGGATTATAAAAAAAACAGAGAGAAATACAAACAAAGTGCAAAAGGACTGAGTGTTAATGAAAAAAATAATAGCCTGAACGAAAACAATCAGTAGGAGACTAGAAGAAAAAAGGCAAAATGTTTTCTTTGTGTGTCGATAACAGACATGGAAAGTACGAACCAGAGGGGTAGGAGAATGAGAGAAAGAGATAAGAAATTGCATGTTTCTCCTAGGAGTATAACATCAGATGCTGGAAGGCACGATGATGCACTAACCTCAAGGTTACTGCCTCATATGTACTATGGCATTATGGCAACATTGGCAAGGCACAAAGGGATTAAGTGAGGCATGTCTTATACAACTATGTCTACTGCTAATAAAAATTATTGATCTAAGCATAATAAACTGTCAAAAAATCTGCCTCAAAGCTTACTAATATGGATTCTATTGCTTAAAGGTAAACAAAGATTATAGTATTATACTGAAGTAATACTTATGTGCAATCCGCTTCACCACGAAAACTGCGTATTAAATAGAATTTTAAAAGTCACTAATCACACATACTTTTTCTATCTACGTCAAAATAAGTAGCTAATTTTAGCCTCTCTATATTTCATCACAAATCCCCAAACTACCAAATGGAAAAAGCCATTCAAGCTCAATTGAAGAATTTCATATCTCAAATCAATTAAATTCATAGCTCGACTTGAATAAACTCAATTATGCATGTATAAGCTGTTGACTTTCAAGAAATTGGGATACCTTAAGAAATCAAATAAATGGCAGAGCTCATACTTAAAGAATGAGGCCAAGACCTACAAAAAAAAAAAAGGAATCAAAATATGTTAATTAGAACTTCAGGTAATTTTTTTGACTTAATTGAAGTATGGAACATCCCCAGTGACATAGAAAACTGCAACAAGCATAAACACACATTAGATCGACTAAAGTAAAAATGCATTTCTTTTTCAATCGATACAAGACAAAAACTTAAACCTTAATGCTAAGAAATGTGACAAAGATAGAACCTGTAGGATGAATGAAGAAGAGTGAAATGGAAAATTAACTAATAAATTGCAAGAGGGGCATATTTCATTATGAACTTGATTAATATGAGTATGGGATTCATACGAAGGGAAATGGTGAAGATATGTTCACATGTCCAAACAAAATGAGCTAACAACTAGTGAAGTGAAACTATATGGTAAAAACCAGTTAAGAGACTGATGAGTAATGAATACATATTGCCTGTTATTGCTATTTCATAAAATGAGATCAACAAAATTACACTACCAATACTAGAATTCATAGCATGAAAGTAGCATTATCAAAAGAAAAAGTATCCAAACACATGCTGAATTTTATAAACACCCAGTTACTAACAAAAGAAATATACTTTAATAAATTACAAGTCACAATTTGGACTCTCTTACAAAACCTCACTAAATTAAATACTCCAACGATATGTATCTCACACTTACTACTTAATTTAGACAGTTATGTGGACAACAATTAATTTGTTTTTATTTCACTACTCACAATTAAACTCAAACAAAACACACCTATTTATAATACTCTCAGTCGGTTTCCCAAATCATTATCAAATACAATTGATGGTGATTGTGATAGCGTTTGGTGGAAGCAAAACAAAGATAATGAAGCTTATTATTTAGCAAAGCGTACATTTTCAGCAAAGAAAAATACAATTCCATATTAGAGTGAGGTAGATTAGGAGATAAATCAAGCAATAAAGCTGGGCAGCTGTGTGAAGTACCTGAATTGCTTAATAACTAGCAAACAAGGTACGATTTCAGTGTAGAATTCAGCTATATAAAAAGACCAAAAAAACCAATTTCAACAACAAAGAGAAATATGATAACGTTCTCTTTCAGCCTCGAATCACTAAGCCCCAACATTAATTTCAGCAAGATACAGTCTACTTCCAAATTTTCAAAACAAAATATCGAAGATATAAATAGAATCACATATGCATTAAGTTCAAAATATGTACCAGAAACATAAAAAAAAAAAAAGTAATTCTCACCTGAAACTTCAATGTCCCTGTTTCTACTGAAACAATGAAATAAAAAATTAAGGAGGATGAGAACTGTAAATTCAGTAGAAAACAACAAGCAAAAAAGGGCAAAGACAAACGATAAGAACCTTTTCTTGATCTCGACATTAGGCCGTGAAATTTCAGTTAAATTCCGAGCTTGAAGAAGAAGGCCTTCTCTCCTGTTACTAAGAAGACTATCCTCTCGCTTATTCTTCCTAATCTCAACAAAAGTATCCTCCCTCCTCCGGCGAGCTTCATCCCCATCAACGCCAATCTTGTATGACTTCTTCCGGGAATCAGTGCGAGAACTAGGTCGAAGAGACATGGCTTCTGTACGCGTAACAGAAAGACGCTGTTATCGCTACTCCTATCAATTGTTTGATGAAAGTCCTCTGCGCCGACCGAGATTGATTTCGCGAAGAAATTGCTGCTAGCCGAAGATTAAGGAGTTCCACAGGATTTACTGCATGCCTGAAATTAGCAAGAACGTGTTACAGAAATAGGGACCTAGAGCGAAATTAGGGGTCGATTTGTCTGATTAGGGTGGAAGTTCGCTGGACAAAGGAGAAGGGAGGAGGAACCGGCAGATGGACATTGAGTTTGGTGAGGAACGGGTTTTGAAGAGGAAAGTGAACAATTAGGGCTTATAAATTTGAGTTAGAGTTTTCTGTCACGTGAATTATTTTTATTTTTTTATTATCACAATTTGCAACAGAATATATAACCTCCTGCAATTCTGTTGCAACACTTCCCACCAAAATTTTCCCCCAAATTTTTTGCAACGGAAACCTGAAACACTTGCAATTTCCTTTGCAATTACATACAACATTTTTACTTTTAGTAATTTTGATATCGTTGCAAAATCCGTTGCAAGCTCCTCTCTCTGCAATGGAAGCTTTTCCGTTCCAATAGTTCCCTTGCAGATCCGTTGTTTTCTTGTGGTGAAAGTTTGGGTACCGGAAATGTTTTTCTTGGCAAGTTGTAGTACCAAAGTGAGTATTATGCCATTAAAAAATAATGGTTATGTGGAGATAGGCATACATGAAAAAGGCCTCTCAGATTTGGTAGATTCTTGGGTGAAATTTTTGTTTGTTTTCTTGATAATTGAATTGGTTTATGTCTGAGAGTGCAGTTATTAGTTGTGAGTTTTTTTAAATTTTTTTTTCTAAGATTACGAAATTATCTTCAAAAGTAGGGAATGAGGGAGACCGAAACTTACACTTAAGGAAACTTTCAAAAGAGATATGCGGGTTCTTGATATCAATGAACATTTGGCTCAAGATAGAGCTTCATGGCGTCAGATGATCCATATAACCGACTCCATCTAGCATAGGATTAAGGCTTGATTGGTTGGTACGAAATTATCTTGACATTTGTTTTATAAATTTGCAATTGTATTCATGGCTTTATCTGTATATGATTCTCAATCATCTTTTAATATATCTATTTATTGCATATTATGATCCATGTTCTGAAGTTTCAACATCAATATTTTACTTTTTTTTTTCATTAAATAATACTTGTAAGTATGTGCTTAGCGCTGTGACGGATAATTGTTATGGTTGCTTTTATCCATGCCTTTTGTTGCAGTTTTTGCTGTAAATATTTTTTGATAAACATTAAACATTTATATGTTGTTTCAAACCTTTAAAACAAAAGGCATGGATAAAATAATTGAAAAACAGATAATAATAGTTAAATAAAAAAATATTCAAAGTTTGTTGTCAACAATTATAATAAAATTTAGAACTATATGTTATAGTGTTTCTTCAAGAACATTGTATAAATCTAAATGTATAAACATTTCAATCATTTTGCGTGGCATGAGTAATTTCGCCTCGTACATTATTCACAAATAAACAACTTTTTACATTAGAATTCATAAATAAAAACCTGAAGGCTAAATTGTAGTGGTAGAAGGGAACAACAATTAAGTAAGATATTTTTCTTATGTGACTGATATAAATATATTCCTTTAGATTAATCAATATATGTCAGATTGGGTACTTAAGAGAATAAAAGAGTGATGAGGATGGGATTGTGTTACAAAAAGTAACAATTAATTAAGTAGTAAAAAGAGAATAGCTTTCCCTAGATACTATACACCATACATACAAATAAGATAATAATATTACACACAATTAAAACCAAAACTAATCAACATGGATATCAATTAATGGAGTAGAGCCGAATAAATAATTAGCTATTAAGTTTTAATCATGGGTCTTGGTGCGGGTTCTTCGATAGATAGGAAACTGTTTTGAGTCTCGTAACATATTCTCTTTGAAATTTTACAATGATCCTAAAACTTATTAATCCTAACACCGCCATTGAAATTTCAAAACATGATTAAATGTAGGTTGCTAGTTGAGAAAGCTTAGTGTAGTTGGAGACTTAGAAGGAGAGAGTTTAGGGGGGAGGGGTTGATGGGTAAATAAAGGAAGTGAATGGACATGTTTGCAATTAGGGCAAGAAGGAGAGGATCTTGATAGTATTACAAGAAGATGACAATTTGAACAAGCCAAAGCCGCCATGTCTGTTGACTCCTCTTTCTTCTCATTTAAATTTTCTTGCTGATCATCACAAACTGGGACTGAAATGTTGAGTTCAAGGTCCAACTTTTGTTCTTTGTCATTTGGCCACTTCCAACTCTTTCTTGATGTCTTTTTGTTCATGTAATACATTTCACCCGACTGCAAAACAACATAAAGATACTCAATCCAAGTTCTAAACATATATATCTCAAGCTCGAGGCAAGAAAAAAACCTGAAGGCTATAAGAAACTTAAAGCAATCAGTTTGATGAATTTGCGAGCTGAACATTGTGTCCACGTCAGCAATCCGTGTGCGAAGCTGAGGCCCAATCAAGACGCAACACGTTCCAGCAACATTCTCTCACTTAGCTGTTAACAGCTGTCACTTGTAACGAATTCTCCCGCCAAAATTCTCTTTGTCGTTTTCTCTGTTTTTGCTCTATATATAAGCAAAACAGTTTGGTATCTTTCTCATGAGGAATTAATAAGAAATTCTCTCTCAATTTTTCTT
>CAOJBJ011557908.1:0-11843 GCA_948291685.1 Euphorbia celastroides | reverse complement strand
TTATTTTACTAATACGTCTGAAAGTAAAAAAAAAATTGAAACGTTAAGTATCATACGACTGACGTGTTAGATAAAATCCCATACTACATCATAAGAAAAAATGGGCCAAACGATGTTATTTGACATGGGTAAAAAGAGGAGAAGATCACACAAATACCTTAAAAAAGGTACAATCTAGATCTCATACCTAACCAATTCTGAATTTATCTAAGAAAATTATAACTTTTACGGGATTTTTCTTTTCTCCACCTCCAATCTTAAATCCAAGCTCTGACCACTGGTAGGCGACATCCGACGAAAGTGGATCTGAAAATACTGACGGCGAGCTCCGACGACAGCACGGTGAGATCGGCGGCGGGACAGCAAGCGACGGGAAGGCAACGGCGAGCGGCGGAACGGTTATATTTGGCGGGAGAATGATGGGATTTGGACGGGTTTTAGAATTTTTTTCTGACAGCGAGATTCAGCGGAGATCTGACAGAGATTCGGCGACACGGCGAACGAACGGCGACGCGACGACAAGCGAACGACTGCGGGCCTCATTGAGAAAGTCCATAATAGATTGAATGGCTTTTTCTGTAAGTCACTTACACTTGCGGGTAGATTGACTTTGATCAAGTTGGTCCTTTGTTCAAATCCCTACTTCTCTATGCAGACCGCTGTGCACGTGCAAATTAATGGTGATAATAGTGATGTTTGCTACTGGTCTGGCTGGAGCTTTCTCGGTCAGTTCGGTTTATGACCGGTGTAGGGAGTCTAGCCTTGTTTCAGATGATGTGGATTGGATTCGAATCCGGAAATGGAATGGCCCTGAACGCATCAAAACCATCCTTTGGCTTTGCTTCAAAAACAGGCTTTTGACTAACGAAGAGCGGAGTAGGCGGCATTGCAATTGAAGTATCATCGGTTGAAGTGGATAGCAAGTTTGCTATGGAGGCGGTAATAACAATTCGTGCTGGGATTGATAACAGGGATTAAGGATCTTTTGTCGAGGGATTGGGAGATTAAATGTGTATTAATAGGTGTGCGGATTGGATGGCTTCTCTTGGGATGAACTTGTCGTGGCCGCCAGAGGGTGTTTCTCATTGTGTCTTTTCCTAGGCTTGCTCTTTGTTAGCCTTGCCTAGTTTCCTCTTCTCATAATATATATGTATTAACCCAAATCAACTATAGTACTACTTACTTGAGTATTACTAACTTATCTAAAATGTGAATGATGCAGGGCTTGTTTGATTTAACTTTGTATGCCCATTTTTTTTTATTCGAAATATTAAAAAAATAGGTATAGTTAACCATTTCTAACTGCAATGTAGTGTAAAAAACTGTTGTTGAAATAGTTTCCAAATAGTCAAATTCTTCTAAGCGTTTCTCAACCAAAGGAAATGTACACTTGGCAAAACATATATATTACAAATACATACGTTAAAGGCCTTTAGTATTGGCCAATAATCTCTTTACAAAAATTTTGATGGTTAATCTCATAAGTGCTATTATTGCCAAAGACAATGAATTGGGAAAAAGTCAAAAAGGACAATTGAACAATGTTGCGAAGCAAGAACGATTGAAGACAAACAAGATAAGATGCATGATAATGGCTGCCCGCAAAAACCACAAACCTTAGGAAGATTACAATAATAAATATTATTTGTATAATTATAAGGCTACTACTACTATATATTTAGGCACATGAAACAAGCCAAGGTTTAACTTGCTATTTCTTGGTTCATTTTGTTATTAACCAGCTCGAGCTAAACTCAAATTGTACTCGATCTGTTTTAAGTTTGATTTAAAATGAGTTTAGTCGAGCTTTCTTTTGTTTACCATTTATAAGAAACTTAAGTCAATATCCGAGCTTGAAGTTATCGCTTCACCTTTATAAATTAAAATTTTTTAGATTTTTTTTATCTCTTAAGTCTTATGCTATATTTGCATAAATTAAGACTTCGTTATATCTCTAGTATGCATATTGATAAATATAAGTTACAAATGCGAAATTGATAATTTATGTCATCAATATATAATAGGGATAATTACAAAAACATGTCTTGTGTTGACTCAATAACAAAAAGGTATCTTTATTATCTGTTTCACAAAATGGGATTTGTGTTTTTAAAAAGTTAACAGATAAAGGTTTTTCAATATTACATTATATCATGAAGTGCGGTAAATCATGTTTCTTTTATAGTGAAATTTTGCAGGTTAGTTAACAAAAATATAATACACATTAGTGATAAAATTTGAAATTTTTTAAAAAGTGAAATCAATTTTTATTAAAAGATAGTGATAAAAGTTAAAAAATTATAAAACATATCTAAATTTTTTAAAAATTTCAAAATTTTGCACTAATGTGCATTATATTTTTATTAAATACCCTGTAAAATTTCATAGCAAAATGAATATAGCTACCACATTTTTTTAAATAATTTAATATTAAAAAAAAATTTATTTATTAACTTTTAAAAATACAAACCATTTTTATGAAAAAATAACACAGACCCCGTTTAATTATTAAGTCAAAACACAATATATATTTTTGTAATTATCTCTATAATATTCACCTCTTTTAAGTATGTTCATAGGTCTATTAAAAAATTATTTGAAGATGTTTTCAAGCCATCTATTAGGCATGTTTACGAGCTTTTTGAGATGACTGTTCTTAAATTCAACTTTGGGTTGTTAAGGGCTTCGAGCCTAAAATTTTGTGCACAAGACTCATTTTTTAAGGAGTGGAACTTGAATAGAGTTTTACCAAATCAAGCACCATGCAGGCTACTTTTGATTGAGTGGCTACCTACTAATGACTCACCTAATCTCATTACTTAAATCAAAATCCACTTACTTTTGGACACCTTTTCTTCTTTAGTCATTTTTTATCAGTTATCTCATCATTACATTACATTCCATGTTAGGTTTTTAAATCACTTTTATCTTTTAAACCGTATTTTAAAACTCGATCTAACCAATTGTTTAAGTGAGATTTTCTAAAATACTGCTGCGATTTCAATAAGTTGAGTAGTGTTAGACATGTTTCATTTAGGCGAGCATGTGTTTCAAAAATTAGTTCTAGGCGAGGTTTAGGCGAAATTTTTAGAAACATAATTTTTTTGGTAAAAATTAATTAACTACATTATTTTTTAAACATTTTATATATTATACAATAAAAATATTTGTAAAATATAAATACTAATCCGTTTAAGCGCCGCCCGACTAGTAAATAAGTATTTTGGGCCACCGTCCGCTCGACTAACGCCTAACGTTTTCTAAAACACGGCACTCAAGTTGCAAATTACAAGTCCCCTTGTTTTTAACTCAATTTCAACAGTTAAGTTAAACGTATCATTTAACACATCTTCACTTTCTATTTATAATGAGAATTTTAAAATGACCGAATTTCAAGTTTATAGCTCCTCGCTTTCAGAATCAAAAGAGTACCAACTGAACTCCGAATCCGTAAACACATCTCCTCCAATTTTTACTGTTCATTTTGTCATTAGCTTCACAATGCACTGTAGAAAACAAAAATAGTAGTTAACATTGCAATTCAAAACAGATGGTTTCACTCTCTCATCACAAAATTCTTATTTCTCTCAAATTAGATTGAGTTTCTCCAATTAGTCAACAGTCATCTTTAAAACACTACTAACCCTTATTTTACCGGCAGTAGTCGTTAGGGTTGTAGAAGATTGCCATCGAAAAACCTTTATGGGGAATCACCCTCACTTTTGCCACCTTCAGTTTCATCATCATCTTCTTCTTCAGCATCCCATAGAAATCTAGCATATGAAGCTAGAACATAACTGCACCATCTTCAAACAATCAAAACCATGCTACTCAAATTGTTCTTATAAATCTATTCATATTGCCTTACCAATCCTCTGGTGCAGTCTTTGCAGCTTGATCATAGTAATTCTCAGCTCTTTCACAATCTTTATCTTTCTCCCATATCAAATCAGCAAAAAAGTGACAGTACATTTCCATCGTTCGGATTCGCTAAAATCGCCCTTCCACAATACTCTTCTGCTCTACCATAATCTCTTCTGATCTTAACACCAAAATCAAATCAACACAAGATTAACAAGGAAAAGAGGGAATGTGAAAATTTCTCAAATCAAAATTTCATACCTTTTTTAGGTACTTCGCATAATTTCCAAGAAGCGAATTCCCAGGATCAGCAGAAATCATTTTCTCGTAATACGCATCCGTACTATTGTAAAACTCCGATCCATCGTTCTCAGCATTGCCATCCGATCTCCGTCCTCCGCCTTCGACTAACGTCTTCACCTCCTTCTCACGGCCATTCGCCATAATTTTACCAAGTCCCGAGCTGGAAAACCGTCGGATTCTCGACCTAGGTTTTGCTTCCTTGTCAACCATCGACAATCTCCGTTTTACACTGTAGTTTGTGACGAGGCGGCGGCCTCACACGTGAAACCTTACTGATAATGTGGATAAAGTTCAGCTTATCTCACTTTTATTACCAATCCTATAAACCTTACTCCAATTGTACCTTTCTCTTTATCACTTTTGGATGTATTTTATAAAGTCTATCCCTATCATAATCACGCTAAAGAAATTCATTCTTTGAAAATATATACTAAAGATAAGTATTAAATGTCTATTTCATTTTCATTTTTAATAAAAATAGTTGGTGTTTCTTTCCCATAATTTCATAAACCAAGTTCGTAACTCCAATTTAAAGTGGAGTTTAAATGTATTACCAAAACAAACACTGTTCTACTTAAAAAACAGTACTAGATCGGATATTGTCGAACATTAGAATAGGCTACGAATAGGGATACATATTCAATCCAGCATATTATTTGATGGATATGTCTATTTTGCCAACCGAAGTCAACATTTCAGAGATAAATAGAGACATCAGAAATTTTCAAACAAACGGCATTCCTAATTTTTACCATGACAATATAAGCACAACTAAAATTCCTAAAAAGTAATACATTTGTGTGCTTATGAGATCATTCATGGACAAGCCATATCCTTCTTTTCGGTTTCCATCCACAACTTCGTTTCACAGAACTACAGAAGCTAATCCCACTAGTCAAGAGAAACGAAAAAGATTTCTTTTTAATGTGAATGGTTCAGTTTGCATTCGAACCATGTAATGTTTTCTAATTTAAGTGAATGCAAATGAGTATCCAACACCTATAATTATATACAGCATAGTTGCATAGGATAACTTAATGCTACTGCATCTCCTAACAGACACACATATGTACAACTTTAAATCTTACAATGTCATCTTCTGAATCGAGACCCTTTGTTTGGTCTACCACTATCATTGTTCTTTCTATCAAATGCAGAAGCCCAGAAGAACAGAGACATCCAGAAAAGAACAGCAAAGAAGATCTGAACATGGTCTTGGAACGTAGATAGGGTAGCACCGATTCCTGTTATAGAAAGGAACTATTAAAGGTCAGCTCCAAGAATTGGAGACAATCATGAGAACTTGAATACAGCCAAATAAAACTTGAATACAGCCAACAACAATGGCAAAGAAAACAGCTTGCTTTTCCGATTCCAGGCTACAAGATGCCAATCACTTCACAATTAAATAATCAATAACCAAACTCATGATCCATATAATAGAACATCTAGCAAGATATTATTCACAACCTGGTAATGATTCTGTGAGCTAGACTAGAAAGACGACACCAAGAGATGGCTCTTTTTCTCAGTAATTACTTATGTTTAAATGATTCTAAGTTGTTCACACACAGCCCCTCTCAAAGCAACCATAATGAAACATGATATAAATGATTCTAAATGATTCTCGGTGCTTGAACTTTGAACCCATATTAGGACAATGAAACATGATATAACTAATAATCTACAGTTTTGCAGTTAAAGTTGTTGAAAACTATAATTGTATTTTGAACAAATAGATTCATAACAAGATCTCACATTTCTGAAACTTTCCCTCTGGTATCTTACCTATTCTGCTGACTGTATACTACCATCGAAATGAACAAACATTTATAAACAATATGCAGTAAAATTATCATCTGAGCTCTATAAGGAATTTCAAAGCCCCACACAACTTTGCCAGATTATCACTGAGAGCAACAGTTTGCTGATTCAAATTACCATTCCAGTCTGGCCAGCATACAAATTAGAGAATAAAAAGCTTGAGAATTATCACGCGCAACAGTGATGTGGACTTACAAACCTATTTCGCTAACAACAAAACCTATTACATAAACATGTATAAATCTTCACGACTTGTATAATCTATTCATTTCATATGTTACTTAAAATCCACATCTCGAAATTATCCTGATATATTTTCCTACGAAGGGCAATGAATAGTCGAAAGCATGACGCAAGTCACAACACACACAAAACAGAAGAATAACAGTAATGAGCGTATCTCCACAATACAAGATTTCCAATGCAATCAGATGCAGTGAATTGCACCAGAAAATTGGCTATTTTTCAGCCAAAATTTTCCAGTGAAACTCCGCCTCAAAGATTCGCATTATCTCAATCCATAAGCTCAAAAGGAAAAGTAATATCCTCAACAATTCAACCAAAAAACCATCCCCTCAAATATAATTAGACTCCAAGTGGTATTGCACCTATAATCCTCAAATTCCAACAGAATTTCAAATACTCGAAATACACGCAATCATCCAAATTCAAATCAAGCAACACGGTTAGCAAAGGACAAAATCAATCGGAAATAGCTAAAAAGCCAAAAAAGAAAAAGCAGCTCACAAGAATTTAAAACAAGCAGATAAGAAAGCTGAAAGAAGAAAACGGAAGCAGGCGAACCTTTAGGGCGAACGGCGTCCTTTTCCGGCGGCGGGTCAGGTTGTTGCGGCGGTTGGGGAGATAAAGCCGAGTGTAGACGGAAAGATCGAGCGTTGGTCTTGAATCGGGGCGGGAAGAACGAATTGAAGGGGAAGCAGAGAGGAGAATAGTTGAGGTTGAAGCTGGAAAAAGCATTTGGCGGTGGCCGGAGGACGGTGGCGGCAATCGCTGCCGACAAGAGTACGGCCATCTGTGGAGGTTTCTATTTCTGTATTTGTGATTTTTTTGTGCGGCTTGCTTTGGTTGGACTTTGAATTGGGCTTGGGCTTAGATTTGGGCTTGTTGCCTGTACTTGTAAAAAAGTCTGTCAACAAAAGGAAGAAACATTTTTTATTTCTTTTTGTAAAGAAAAAATTACGTTTAACAACTTGTGTTGCTGCAAAAGCGAGTTTATGTTGTTTTGTATTTTTCATGTTTATTTGATGTTTTAATTCAGATATTTTATTTTGAGTGTTTAGAACAGCCTGTATTTATAGTCTGCAAATCATGTTTTAGAGTTTTTAGCTAATTCAGCTTATTCTTCGACATATATATATATATAGGAGGACGCTTCATGTTTGTTCTTTTTTTATTAGATTTGTAATTGTCTCTAATTTAATTTTATAGACTATAATATTGTTTAGGAAAAAGGGCTGAGTATTGAACTTATTTCATGTTGTTTGTTGTGCTGTTGAGCTCTGAAAATGTCCTTGCAACTTCTTTATCTATAAACAAGTAAGTCAACTTACTCTTTGTATTAGCGTTTAATTACAAAGAGTAGAATAAAGAGTAAGATATGAAATTTAACAATCACGTTTTTATGTTTAAAACAAGTTTCACAATTTCTAACATTGTGTGGAGCTTGAAAAAAATATTTTCACATTAAAAATAAAATTGAAGAGACATTTTTGAATTTGTAACCTGTTTTGTAGTATGATTTATCAAGGAGGAGCCTAACAATATATCCTAAATAGAGATTGTCTCGCATTTAGGGATATATAATTTTATTCACTTATAAAAGGCCTTATTTATGATTGTTTTGCCAAAACTCATTTCACTAAATGAAACAATTAATTTTGATTTTAGACAACATATTTTGACATTCAATTAAGTTTAGGTAACTAGGTCGATTTAAGATTGATTTCCAACGTCAAAATCTACTGGCTTAGCTAGGAAATGTGTGAAAATAAATTTGTTTTAGAACATTAGCATTAAAAAAAAAAGCAATTTCAAATTACCCATAAGGTACTTGAAAAGATGCAAGAACAATGCAAAGTAATATCATGTTATGTTCATGTAGTACAGTAAGAAAGCTTGAAAACAGTGTTACAATGACGAATTATCATTAAAATTACATGTGAAAAGACTGCAGTCCACATTTGGCTGCATTTATGATACTATGACTTATCTTCTTTTTCATATAACATCTCAGAGATTAGTCTTTTCTCATTATATATCATACATGTGCCCTTCCTTGCTTTTTCAATCTTACATTTTACATAACTATTTAAAATGTCACATTTACTTCGAATCTTTTCCAATAACATGAAATTAGACATAAATATATATCAATATTTATACATTACAAAACTTTAACATTTTTATAGTTTTTTACTGAAAAGATAGGCATAAATGAAAGATGTGTTTGGAATTATCATTTTCAAAGGATTAAATTCGATTTATAAACGTAAAACAAAATTAAAGTTTATATAAATGTAATTGAATTGCGTTTAAAATCAAGATTTCAAATAAGGCCAAAAGAGTTTAGAATTTCCTGAAATTTTACTATCCTGTACGTGTTTGGAGTTTTCTTTAACGGTTGTTTCCCCATTGAGTTGTAGAATCGATAAAACTGTTTTATGGATTAATTTTTACTAATGAATAATCTTTCAATAGCAATCTTGACACCATTATACTACATGTTCAGCAGAGAAATCATAATAATCAAGCTAAAATTCCATTCTTGCGCCATGAAAAAAGAAGTACAAAACACAATAATAAATAAAACTGTTTATGAGCAGCTAATTCATGTTAGAAATAATTGCTCAGGGGCTCTACCTACAAAATAGTGAGAGTTAGGGACTCAATGTGGTAAAAAGAATGGATCAAAGGCTTCATTACATAGAAAAATGAAAGTTATGGAACTCAATATTGTAGTGAAATAATACTTCACGAGCCTGGCAAACCACATGGCAACAAAATATCAAAAAGTTGGTCAAGAAATTAAATACGGGCACTTTTTACATGGAATATTATTTCCAAGCAAAAAATAAAAAGAAGGTGTGATTTTTTACTTAGAATAAAGGCATATCAATAAAACAAGTTGTGATATAGTTAATGGTGAGTTCGAGTTGATCGTCCATCTACATTTCGCCTACCTTTTCATAAAGTATGTTCTCCTTTCGTAACGAGATGAATGATATTTCGTGTTTCATATAAACCTAACTTGCTATAAACAACCAACCATACATTGTTTGCTAATCCAATGTCTAAGACAGAATTATAAAGCAAAAATTAGTGTGAAAACAAAGAATTGAAACTGAAGAAGAATGGCTTCGAGACATAGACCCTATATACAATATTATTCAAATTAATCCATATAAGGAAAATGAGTAATACAAATATATAGTTCATGATATACACATCTATAGCCCTCCTATAAGATAGTTATAAGCAAACCTAATCCAACAAAATCAAGGTCGAAACAACTTGTTACCACATTTGCATCTCCAAGAGAGAAGATAATAGCCACCATCATCATTATCATCATGTGAAAAAACCCCAAACCGCCTTTTCGGGTGATTTGGAACCACCAAAGTAGCCCTACAAGGCCTGCAATTCAAGCACTTGTTAACACAACCCAGCGGCCTTGACCCGAGCACAGCTTTCCTCTCCTCTAACGTATGATCCCCTCCTAAAAATGACACAAAATTACAATCAATGAACTCAATATTTATTAGGGTTTGGAATCTTGGATTACTGTACCTGTTTTTGGGATAACAAACGTGAGAAAAAAGAGGAGGCCAACAGTTACAGCAGCCGGGGAGGTAAATCTTGAGCAAGGCATGAGTGAAAAACAATGGAGAATGATGTATGTTACAGTGGGAGAGGAAGTGAAAGAATTCAATGTGGGAGGAATTCAATTAATATATACAGTGGAGAGTAGAGTGTTTTTAAAGACAAAGTTGGGGGACTGTTACCCTTTGAAGGGACACTAGGCTGGTTTTTAGTGTTTTTACAATCTTTTCTTTTGGATTGAATGACAAGTTACGGAATTGAAATAAATGGAACCGACTGAATTAAATGAAATTGAATTGAATTGAAATTTGAAGAATAATTACTGAACTGAACTGTAATTTATTGAATAAGTATGAGAAATGAACTATAACTCACTGAATAATTGAATAAGGTCTTGTTTTTTTAAACTTATTTTTCATTCAGTTCAGTTCAGTTCAGTTCAGATTCATTAAATTTCCACTAAATTTTAAATAAGTTACATTCAATTTCAATAAATTATAATAAGAATTAAGCTTATTAAATTTTGAATCATTTGATATAAATTCTAGTTTCATTAAGTTAATTCGGTCAAAAAGTTTCATTCTGTCACCGTTAAATTTCAGTTCAGTATAAAATAACGAGGCCTAAATACTAAATTGAATTGATTGAAACTGAACTAAATTAAATAGAACATAACTTGAAAACAACAAACCGAAAAATGGAAAAGAAAGTGGATTGTGTAAATGTGAGGCTGACTTGAAATGGGTTGTTGGCCAATGGAGGATTGAAGCATAGAAAGATCGAGTTTTGACACTGTTTTGTTTGGTTGTGGAAAAGGTAAACTGGTTTTTGGGGAACAGTAGAAGTTTAGTAGCACAATGACTTGTGGTTTTGTATGAAGAGCTTGAGTGACCATTGGGTATCTTTTTGAACTTGACTTTCACTTTTCAACGTTCACGATTCCTAGTCCATGTTTTTCTATTTATTCTATGTTACAATTAATTCAATTGATTACATTACAAAACTCAGTGTGTTTAAGGAATTTTGTGGAGATAATTGTTCATGGTGAGTTTTTGACACATAAGTAGGGATTGCAAACTTGTTACTTTCAAAACTAGGATATTATGGGATACAGTAAGGTTCGTTTTTAGTTCATATGTGGTATCTATTTGTTAAAAATCAGTTCCCACACACGTAATACTGATTAAATATATTTTATTCTGTGTTGATGACCTTTAACGATATAAATCGATACTTGATATTAAAGTTCTATAGAAATAATTAATAGTTGCTCCTTTGATTCCAATTTAGGGTATGTTCTTTTTTTTTTTTTTTTTTTGATAAGAAGTGTATGTTCTTATTTGATTATAAAAGAACTTATTGTCATGCAGAAATATTTTTTTGAGAAGTAAAATATGTTGTAACCAAAACTTTAATATATGTTATTCCATGACATAAAGGTTAAAATCTATTGATGCCATAGTTTCTAAGAGCCAGTTTGAAATTGCTTTCTCAGACTGTTCTTCTAAAAAATTCTATTTTGAAGCTTTCTCATAAAACAATAATTTTTAGGCTCAGTTCTTTTGGACTGAATGACTAACGGCAGAACTGAACTGAACTGATAAGTGCTGAACTAATAAGTAATGAACTGAACTGAAACTTATTGAAACTTATTTGAATTGATTTAGTTCATATAATATACAAAAACATAAATATACACAATATTTTTCATGCTAAAAAATAATGACTACCAATTATGATTATAAATTTTTTTTCATTTATTTAAAATTATTTTTTCATTGAAACTATATTTTTCATTATTCATGATATTGTAACTATTTTCTATTATAAATTTGGAAAACGGTTTGTAACAATGTCCAGTTTGTTGATGAAGATAGTGAAATGACTATATGGATGAAGATTGAAATAAAAAAAATATTCTATGGGTAGAGATTGAAATATTAATGCATATGTATTTATATTACTTTAATTCGTAAAATATAAAAAGGTTCAATGTTTATTGTTACATCTTAAAA
>CAOJBJ011557327.1:0-14843 GCA_948291685.1 Euphorbia celastroides | reverse complement strand
CTAAGAGAATCACTTGATGAGGTATCTGATGAACCCAAAGAACTAATGCTGTTAATACCTTTATCAACATTTTGAGAAGTGGAGTTTACTTCGGGCCCTGAAAAGAGAGTTATGTGTCAGAAACCGGTCCAGTTGGAATTAAGCTACTAAATCTACATACAAAGTCAATATGTGTGTTTTTTCTAAGAAAAGCAGGTACATACCAGCAGCCTTTTTTCCTTGATTATTAGGTTTGACAAGACGAGCACACGGACTTTGACCCCTCCTCTGTGACCAAAACATTACAGAGTAAATTAGTCTGACTCACACAATAAATGAAGAAATGTTACACAGTGTTAAGGATGCAGAGGATTTCACATATACTAAAGAGACAAGACGTTATTAGGGTGCTAATCGAATATGAAGCATAGTGTCAATCAGCCAAAAGAATAATGAAATTAGTGCTGTCACAGATGATTGTGATCATGGACCCGAGTTTCAGTTAAGAGAAGGGAAATATTTTGTGATTACTATTCATAAGGTGTGTTGTTAGATTCCTTAGCATACAATTATGACTAAGTCTCTAGCTTCAAATCACAACTGCAAAATAAAAATTGAAAACTGACTCTAAGCTAAATAAAGACAACGTCAGATGCTCAAACTACAATCTGTAGAACTACATTGTATTACACAGTAGTTCTGCTAGGAAAATGACACCACTAACCTCCAATATAATTGAGAAAAATAAAAGAAACAATGAGTAGCTAATACCTCAAAAGAAATACAGACCATATTCTGGGTAAACCATAGCATTTGTTAATTCATAAAATAAGGACCACGATGTGATATGAGTAATGAAAATAAGCAAAGATTTTTTATAAGTTATAGAAGAACATGAGTTCAGGGTATTTACCACAGGTTTAGGCAATGTCCAGCCACAATGTGGAGACCAATCCAACGAAGGTCGCAAGTCTTTGGCTAATGCTTCATAAGATGATCCTTCTCCATCAGGAGGTGGAAACAATTCCACCTACAAGAACAAAAAAAATATGACCACAAAATAAGCAAAAAACAATGTATAGCTGAAAAATAAAGGCAGAAATATAAAGAAGCATCATCTCTATGGATGGTATGAGACTCTCTTGTCAGAAAAAGAGCTCATATATATCAGGAGTTTAAAAGAAATTCCAACAAGAGTGAATTGTAAGGACTTGGATATGATCTCTTCTGCAGATTTTTAGTTATCATGTTTGGGATGGATTCATAGGAGTTTGGGGACACCTATATATGAGCTTCCCTACAAGCAGTTCACAATTCAAGATAACAATAGCATATTACCATTAACTTATCATTCCCCAACACTTGAGTTATCTTCCCAGACCAATAGCAATCCTCACAAAACCAATCGACTAAGTCTCCCTCCTGCCAGGTATTATTCACAATAATTGCCACTTCTGAAATGCTACTGATATCTGGCACTTCACCTTCTTTATATAAGGTGGGATACTTTGGCCGGAACATCAATTTTGGATCCTTACGAACGCCAGGCTGTCGATAAACTTTCTCCCATTTAACCCCTGTAAGTGAGGTAAATTAGTTGAAAACATAATAATAAAATGAACACAAAGTTTCACATGTTTATACACTATGGAAGATGCTAATCATATTACTTTAATAGGGAGTTCTTATTCACATTATCAAGCTGAATTCAAGTCAAGTTACTTTCAAGGTTAGCGTTACGAGACCCGCATGAGCATGATTTGATTTTTTTAGTGGTGTTAATAAAAACAACACAACTAATATGACTAACGCGTGAATAACGACATGAACTCTTGACTCCTTTACCACTATATTATGTTGGGCTTGTATGCTTTGACTGAACTAAGTGAGCGACTCATGTAACCCATTTAGGGCACAACATAAAAAGATTGGCACAGTTCAAAATAGTAAAAAGAAGCTCAACAAGACTGTAACCTGTTTAAAGTTAAATCCATGAGTTATATGACAACAAGAACCAAAAGTAACCATTATGTCATACGGTGAAGGAATAACAGAACAAAAATAAATTCCAATAAATATGTGTTGGATTTTGAGCCGCATTCACAAGTCGTTTCTAATTTCTTTGTGTCTTAACTTTTGTTTGCTATTAAACTATAAGATTAAGAGAAATTACTATGCATAATCCAGTCCAGCAATGGGAAAGATAAGTCTTAAGACAAGAAACAACAGAGCCCAATAGCAGAGAGAGTAACTTACTTTGATCAGGGAAATCGTCGTACTTAGTCTAAAACATAAGTGTACCATTTTTTCTACGAACACTCCTAATCTGATAAATAAAATTAGCCAATAATTAATCTAAATCCCCAAACGAAATAGATAGTGACAACATAAACAAGCAATGGGTAAAATAACAACCTACAGAAATAGAGGAATATGCCAGCACCCGTAACTAGCAAAAAATAATCTTTCCCATTCATAGATATGCTCCATTCAAATTAAAAGGCCGATGATATGATCTACTTTATGCAGTGAGTGTTATGTAATGCGAAAACAAAAGGGTACGAAGTACAAAAATAGCAAATTTTATTGCAAACAATCTTGGGAAATTATGCAGAACACCGGGCTTTTTACAATCTGTTCTCATTCAACGGTTGAAATTTTATTGACACTTAATTAGTTACTCATTCATCACTTATTCAATGATTATATTAGGATAGGGTGTAAAAAGCCAGGGGTCCAAATGTATTAGGCCTAACACAAAACTTCACCCCATGTTGTGATAAATGGAGGATGAACCAAATTCATCTCAAATCACCAAATGCTAAAATGTGAAGACTTGATCATTTCAAAACTATCCCAATTATCCATAAACCAAGAAATTAAGGTCAAGGAATCAACACAAATTAGTTTGATG
Organism: Euphorbia celastroides; assembly: GCA_948291685.1. Taxonomy (NCBI): domain Eukaryota; kingdom Viridiplantae; phylum Streptophyta; class Magnoliopsida; order Malpighiales; family Euphorbiaceae; genus Euphorbia; species Euphorbia celastroides. The sequence continues at coordinate 11,950 of CAOJBJ011557327.1, read as the reverse complement.
GATAAGGAAAAGATACTTACTACGGCGATGTCTAACATCACGGGCCCTTAAATACTTCTGCTCCAAAATAACAGACTCCAACGCTTCTCTAAGCTCAGCAATTTTAACATTTATTGGATTCAAATGCTCTGCAAAAGCAAGGAATGCAGACAACAAAACTCAAAACTACAAGAAAACTGAACTTTCATGTTCAAATATCGCAAAGTAAGGTTTTTGAACTAATAAGCAATTCAATGTCACTTAAAATTATTGTTCTGTAGTTCAAAGAAAAGAGAGAGAACAGACCATCTTTAGCAAGATCATGCTCATTGGGAATATGGCCAACATGAATATAGAAAGAGCGGTCTCTGGTGTAGAGTAAGGATTGTGAAAACAAAACTTTTACATTCCGCTTCTCAGGGCTTTGAACTCAAATTTGTCCCCAGAAGTTCCCATTATGGTGTGTACTGAGTTATTTGATGGAGAAGTCACATGATTCACAATTCACAACCCGAAATCAAGATAATGGAAACATAGAAAGAAATTCTAACCAATGTTGAGGCCATATACATCGGGACCTGGACTTGTCTCAAATTGCCTCTTCCCTCCAGAACCTGCAAAAAGGTACCACTTTACCCCTTAAAAATACAAAAATGCACCATTTTTCCTCCTAGACACAACGTGTTGGCTCGTGATTGGCTTGACTTTTCAAAAATATCATTCAATCAGAAGTCAACATGTGAAACTCGAAGGTTTCGAAGTTCATTTTAGACAAGTTTAGGGGGCGATGGGCTACCAAGGAAAGTTCAGGGGGGTGTAGATGAATTTGGACCAATGCAAACTCATCATATGATTGCTTCAATATGGAAAATTAATGGGTTATCAACTTATCACCAGAAAGGATTCCAAAAATTTCCCATGATTGAAAAGGCAATTACTTTTCAGAATCTTCCACTACTTGGTGCCAAAAACCAATTAAAGTTACAAAATCTCATCTTCAAGCTAATGTTACAGTTCTTTAAGAGGTAGCAAATCTAATGAAGCTCATTACAAGCTCAAATTTCACAACAAAAAATTGAAAACACTGATCAAAGTCCATATATAGATAGTTTACAGTGACATTCATAGAATTTCAAGCGTTAGCAAGCTTATCTCAGTTAAATTATTGAACAAGTAAGATTCTTATTTTCCCTTTTGACCTCAATTTCTTTGAGGCCAATCACACCTCACAAAAACAACGACAATTTCCCATGCTTTGAACAGCCTAACAACGAAATCAACGAGAAAACAACAAAATCCCAAACGAATCAATCCGGAAACACCGATTAAACGAAAAAAAATCAGAACTGTAGATCTATTCAGAAATCGAGGCGAGGGATTCAAATGAAACGCAATGGAAATAAAAGAGGGGAGAATAGACTTACGCTGAAATCGATTCCAGGGTGATCGGTGCTCCAGAAAATGTCGTGATCAACCACCACGAAGTTTCCGGAGATGGAGTCGCCTTCGTAGAGGCCGTATTCGTAGACGCATTCGACTTCGTTTACGGTGACGGATGGAAGAAATCCGGCCAACTAGGCTGAGGAAGATGGAAACCGCTACACTGATTTGCCTTCTCTCATCTCTATATCTGAATTTGATTGGGAAAATGAAATGGATTTCCTCTGATTTGCTAGAGATTGAAAAACGCGAGCTTAAGCTTTGAGAAGACGAAGGAGCTCTCTTTCTGGTTTGCCTACACGTTGATATAACAGTTAATCAGTTATTTCTACCAAACGGCACCGTTTTAAAGCTACAGTATAAACAGTGAATGTTGAAAGATTTCGAGGGTAATTTGTTTTAAGACAAGTTTATCAATTTCACTCTTAAATTTGCGAGTTTTAATATTTAATATAATTACAAATGCAACTTGTACTTGAAATGAAAAGATACGAGAACTCCATTTTCATGAGTTCAATCTTATTAAATTCATGATGTTTTTTATATTCTATAGTGCTTGTAAAGGATATTATATTTTTTATAAGAAAGGACATAATATTTTAATTTGTTGTATTTGACAATTGATCATCATGTTTGACAATTATGCTATTTAAAAAGGCTGCATATATATTATATCAAATACGTCCGAGTGATTTGTCCAAATTTATTTTTCATTTTTCTAAAATTTTAAAAGTTGTTTTGTTTTCTTAAATTTATAAAAAAATTTCTCTTATCTCTTTAAATTTACCTAAAAAAACCTTTAAACCTTAGAATTTCACATGCCAACTTCTAATTTAATGATATTTTTTAAAAGTCAAACCAATCAGAAGTCAACAAGTGAAATCTAGAAGTAAAATGGTACATCTTTTGCAAGTTGAATGGGACGAACAAAAATTTTTTACAAGTTGATGGGAAGGGGAACTTCTAAAAATTTAAGGACGCAATAAACAATTATAGAACTCAAAATGCATGTGACCTGTATATTACAATTTCTTATGATGTTTATGTATACTGAATTTAATGGTTTATGACCAAAATTTATGAAATTAATTTATTGAATTCCAACGCGTCTTTGAGGAAAAATCTAAAAATCTCCCAAATTGATACAATGAATTAATTGTATAAAGTGCATAATCTATACAATATGCATACAAACAAACAAAATTTACATATTTGAATGAGGTTAAGTTTGTTGTATAGTAACTGCGTTCCACTATAATTAAGAATCCATATTCCCCGTCATTTATGGATACAAAGTTATTTCTCGAATTTTATTTAAAAAAAAATTATATGTTTTCTTAATAATGCATTGTTTATGATTTTGCAAGGAGTATATCCCTATTCAGTGTTTGTTCATTTTGTTCCTATATTTACAAACTCTATATTTTCAGGTTTCATGCATTATGATGTAATTGCCACTTTTTCATTTTTACATCATACAATCAACACTTGGTTCACATATTATACAATGTATTACTTTTTTAGTCCACGAGTTACTAGAAACAACATTAATGATATCAATATCGCCGAGCCAGGGCTGAAAATGGGGTGAGATAAAGTTTTAGTAGTTCTCCATCCTCTACTTTATTCTACTGCCCGATGTAAGGCATTAATACCGAGTTCAATAAACTGGCGGCTGACCCCTTTTAGCGCCGTCTCTAGTATCGCATAAAGACATGAAAATAGTAACAAAAAACACATTTACTAAATGGAAAACCAGCTCTACAAATAATATGAATGTGAAGGCATGGTGACTTGATGCAATGGAGATAGATGGTGCACACCAGAATTAATTACTTTTGTAACTATCCAATTATAGATTAAAGGGGTTGAGAATTAATGGGCAACGCATACAACAAAATATACATTATTTTGCATGATTGATCACATGACGATTACAATTGCCATTTGGAGGATTTCAGTTTAGATTTTTATTTATTGCAGGCAACACTTTTAGCAAATTTCACCTTTTTATACTCAATTTCTCATATCATGGTTTATCAACTAACAATAGTATGCACGTTCCACCGAGATTCATATCATAAATAAGTTGATACGATCTCTAAATCTTATCTAAGTTAGCATTTTATATGTTTCTTTTATCTTTCCCCGTTTGCCTTTATTTAGAGATCTTGATAACGAAAAACTTTAACTTCTATAAAATAATAATTCATTTTGAATATTGAAAAATCTATATATTACTAAAAACAATTAAATTTTAAATGATTTTTTTACCCTTGTATCTTTTATTTATATTATTTATTTATGAAAAATTCTAAAATTCTATTAAAAAATGATCCTAAAACTCTACAACTAGATCATACGTTAGATAGACAAAATTATAAGCAAAATATTTTTAAGAATTTGAATTTGAATTGTAAAAGGATTAGACACACATAAATAATTATAAAAAAGCAACCAATTAGTATATATGTCCTGTAACTCTAAAAATCTATAACAAACTGAAAAATGGATCATCCCATATCAATCCTAAATACTACCACCACATTACGTATAAATATATTTATAATCTCAATTATTTTAATTTTTCTAAAAAAATTAATTTGTATTGTAAACAAATTATATAAAGGTAAATAATTATAGAAAAGTAATCCACTAAATATATAAATTGAGGTTAATTCTTTTCTAAGCTTTTGTTCTCCTTATTTCTTCGTTATATCGTCTATTCAATTTTTAAATGTCGTAATTTATATATTAATCTCATCATTATAATCTTATTGAAGATGGATGTCACTCTTTGATTTATTCATCATCTAATATTTGACATGAAATGACAAGATTACTGCAAAAAAATGTGTAAGTATTCATTATGTTGAAGTATAATTGTAATTGAGGGATGATATCAACCCAACCAAGGTGAAATTGAAGACGTAATTTATATGTGATATAAATTCGAGTAAGATGTTGAGGACTCTCAAAGTACATATTCTCCACTTTTGGACCGTTTATAGAATGCAACGAGCTATATTCAATATATATTATTGAAATGATTTTGCAAGAAAATGTATGGCAAAAACAGTGGTGGAACCAAGAAGGGGGGGCGGACTTTAAATGAAAAGAAAAAAAATATAACCAAAAGTATTTTTACTTAATTAACAATATATAATTCGAACAAACATTAAACATTATCTACATAAATAAACTTGATGACACTTAATAACATACAATTGTTCATTTTCGTTTGGATAATTGAGTTCTACGGGTATCCATTTTTTGAAAATGTTGCAAAATGACTTCGTTGTCAATTGCGGCAAAAGTCTCTCTCTCAATGAATACTACCAAACTATCATTCAACCATTCATCACCCATTCTATTTCTCAAGAAAGTCTTCACATATTTCATGACAGAAAATACTCTCTCGACCGATGCAGTGGCAACTGGAAGGAGCAAAACCAATTCAATCAACCTATACACCAATTGAAATATTCGATCCTTTTCCGTTTCTTTCATCTTTGTAGCGAGAGTTCCCAAACTATCCACATCAAAAAACCGTTCATCTTCTTTCATATCATGTAGAAAAGAATGAAGCTCTAAAGGCAAACATGAGCTTTCGGTTTGGGAGAAGTGATTTGGATAAAGATTGGTAAGATGAAAAAGTTTATCCACATTAAAATTAGAAAATCCATCCTTAGGATCAAGAGATGCAAAACAATCAAGTAACTCCGTGCTTGCTTCAAAAAACGGTGGTCCATCTCATGAATAATTGAGTCAAGAACCTAGTAATTAAACAAAAGCTTTCAATTAGATAAACCTAATGTTACTTATGAAAAAACATCAAGAAAACTAAAATTATTACATTACCTTGCAAAAAAATTCAACCCATTAATGATGATAGTTGGTGATCTTTCTCCCATCGTTCTTCACACGAACATGCCTTGGAACTATATCTTCCATATTGATAACCGGAATTTTGTTAGCTTTACAAAATGTCTCCACTTCTTCCATTAGCTTATCCCATCCATCATCTCTATATTGTTGCAAATCTTTCTTCACACTTCTAATTTTATTGATGGCATTTAAAATATTTTGATCTCCCTCTTGCAAAGCCATATAAAAACTATTTGTCATGCCCAACAAATTTTTCATCAAAAGCATAGGAAATACAAACTCAAAGCTCTCCATTTGCTTAAGAAAACCCCTAACTCGAGCTCTTGATTCAAATTCCGTGCCATCTACAAAGACATTTTCGAGCACTTCTATGACCGAGGGCCACATATCTCTAAGGCGAATTAAGGTTATGAAGTGTGACCCCCATCGAGTATCACCCGGCCTCTTTAAAAAAGTTTCTTGATTTTTTCCGGATCCGGAAATTCTCTCTCCGGTTTCAAGTTGTGTTACTTTTCTAGTATGTTCCAATTGACGAAGGCTATCGGCTCTTTTGCAAGAAGATCCACACACATTCACAATCATAGCAAGGTAATTAAAAAAGTCACAAGTATATTGATTCACCTTACATACCGCAACAATTACCAATTGGAGTTGATGAGCAAAACAATGCACATACCAAGCACTAGGATTTTCTCTCAAAATTAGTGCCTTTAAACCATTGAACTCGCCTTGCATATTTGATGCACCATCATATCCTTGACCTCACAATCTTGACAAAGATAAACCATGTTTGGAAAACAAAGAATCAATATCCTCCTTTAGACATTTGGCCAAGGTCTCCCTTACATGAACCAAACCTAAAAATCTTTCAATTACTTGCCCACGCATATTTACATATCTAATCATAATGGCCATTTGGTCCTTTGTTGAACAATCACGAGCCTTATCAACCAAAATAGAAAACAACCTATCACCAAGGTCGGTCAATATAGCATGAGTAGTCTCACTTGCACAAGCATTCACCATTTCTTTTTGTATGTTTGGAGATGTCATTTGACTATTTCCCAGTGCGTTCTCCTTAATAACGCTTCCAACCTCTTCATTTCTTAGGCCACACCACTTTAGTAACTCCAAAAAATTACCTCTATTATGTGAAGTATTTGACTCATCATGTCCCCTCATAGGCAAACCTTGTTATAAAAGATATCGAATGACATCAAGGGTTGTCGTTAAACTAATTCGATAAGCTTCTTCTCTCCTTATGTTACTTCCTTGCACAATGTAACTTAAACTTCGTTTTTGCTTTTTGAAATTTTCAAACTTCACTCTTGCTTTGTTATACTCACTACCAACCGCGCCAACATGAGTTCTAAATTTAAATAAAGCATCTTTCCAATTAGACATCCCAACCTTTGTGAACACATCATCATCTCTTATATTATCCTTAAAAAGAAAGCAATAAAAACAAAAAGATGCATCCTTTGACACACTATACTCTAACCAATCGAATTGGTCATACCAAACATCTCTAAAACCCCTCATATCTTTCCCCGAATAAAGTTTCTTGGGGTAATTGTGCCCTTTCGGTTGACATGGACCCTTAGTTATGTATTTTCTCCATACTAGGTCTTGCATATTGACATCATAACTATGGATAGGATTACGTAAATCGGGATCAAGTTCTACATCTTCAAGATCAATCTCTAACTTACCATCTTCATCTTGTAAAGTTTGTGGAGGTTGTTCAACTAAATTGCTAGGAGATTCATCCGGAACTCTAGGTCTTTTTGGTGCAAAATACTTTAACATTATACATATATATATGCACACAAGCAACCTACAAAATTTAAAATTAATAAAAAAAATTAAAACAAGTTTAATCACATAATTCCTAAATAGCATAATCCAATTGCAAAAGAAGTTTAAAAATTAAAACTAGAGCTTTAACAACGAAACAATCACAAAAATTTTAATCACGTGATTAAAAATTGAAATCGTTGAATTCGGTACAGAAACATAAGGCAACAACAGTGCCTTTACAACAATCAGTGCATTCAAGGCTTCAATGAAAAAATTAATAATATTGACTTTACAAAGAAGTGAAAGAACTAACCTTTTAATTGCCTAATTCCAGCTGGAAAACAAAGACGGTGAGTCGACGACGGTATGGTATTTCGATCGACAGGGTTTGAGGACAGTGGCGGGAATCAGGAAAAGCCGAGAAGCAGGGACAATTTGCGTTGTATTTACTTAAATTGGCAATTTATTGTACTAAGTTTACTTGAATAAAACGACTTCATTTTGGCTTTTAAAATTATAAACCAAAACGACGTTGTTTTGTTGTAAATGAGGTCAAAAAAAATTAGAAAGAATCTGAGGTGGAAGACGAAGTGCAGAAAAGAAGGGCAGCTACTGAAATTGTTAATGGCTGAACGGAAGTGTCCATACTGAGGGTGTCCTCAAATGTCGGCAGAGAGGAAGGGCGGTCGCCAACCCCTGCCCACCCCTAGTTCTACCACTGATATCATGGAACCATTTTACTCAAAAACTTAAGCTGATAGGTAAGGTCCAATCTTAATACTTATATTTATCTCTGACACTTCCCCGCACGCAAATGCCCATTGAGCTTGAAGCGGATACAACACAGGCCCACTCTATAATGTGTTGAAACTCAACTAAACAAATGGACCTGTCAGGATTCGAACCCCTGACCTTTATGTCAATAAGGCTTTGATACCATGTAAACTCTTAGAACTCTTGTTGACGAAACACCATTGAACTTTGTCAATGAAACACCATTGGACCTTATCAACAAAACATCATCACCTTGTCGACTTTAAGAATCCTGCCAAAAACACTGTTGTTGACGAAACACAATTGAACCTTGTCGACGAAACACTATTAAACCCTGTCGATTAACACCAATTATATCCGAGTTAGGGTTTGTTAACCCTATAACATCATGCAGACTAACTATTACTCCAAAAAGCATAAAAAAGGTTGCAAAAAGGCAGGTATGCTAGCCACCGACGGGACTCCAGTCACCGGTACATGAGTCAGTGGTACTCCAATCACCTAGCATCTTAATAACCCAAAAAAAGGAAGAAACTAAGCCGAGGAACCAGGAAAAAATAAGAACCAAAGAATTCAAACAATCTAGAAAAGAATAAGAAGAACTGAAGAATCCGAGGAACCAAGAAGAGTGGTAGAAGAAGTTAAGAAAAGAAGAATTGAAGAATCCAAAGAAACCAAGAAATAAAAGAACCAAACAATTCAAAGAATAAAGAAGAATATAAATAATTTTGAGGTTTTAGGATGAAGAGAGAGAAAAATTATTTTAAAAGGAAGATGAGAATAATCAAAGAGAATCGAAAGAAGGAAAAGTAAAGTCTATGGGGGATACTAGCTAGAATAAAGATGGAATAGAAACATAAAAGAAAATCAAAAGAAGGAAAAATCATCAGAGACAATGCATACCAAAATCGAAAAGAGAATTGTGAACGTAAAAAGAACAAAGAAGATAAAGTTTATGAGGACAATCGTGAAAAGAAACTAAAAAAAAAGAAAAAAAAAAGATTAAAAAGAATTAGGGTGGACGGAAGTGAACAAAGAGAATCATTAGCTTTTATACCATGTTAAGCACTCACATGTAACCCTAAAATGCACCTTAAAGGGTTAGAGTTATTTCATCAATATAAGGAGCATTTATACTTTAAGCTAAGCAATGTGGCATATTCAACACACCCGCACGCCCGATCATCATCTCGGGGCGGAAATCTCATTAAGTGTCCCATCATGGGCCTATCATAGGGCTGGCCAACAATTGCCTATGACTCTGATACCATGTCATAGAACCGTTTTACTCAAAACTTAAACTGATAGGTAAGAGTCAATTTTAGTATTTATATTTATCTCTGACACTCTGTAGAACACTTCTACCTTTATAGGAAGCTGCTTTCCCATTTTGATAACGATTTTTATTAAGTTAAATTTTAGACTAATTAGAAAATTAATTTCTAAATTACTGAACAATTCTTTGCACTTTAGAGTTTTTTCCTTTAGTCATTTCCAACCCTACAACACCAATTTTACACCAAATCTCACTTTACACTATAATTTAGTATTGTTACAGTATTATAATCTCCAGTAATTCAATCGAAATTTTAAATTAAACTATAATAACATTATTTTATTATTTCTACCTAACACTTTTATTATTATTTTATTTACTTTTACCTAAAATTTTACACCAAACCACTAAACAACCACAAAAATAATATAATATGATTTTGTGTTGTACTGTAGCAACGCTAAAATATGATGTTGGAATTTAGTGTAGGGTTGGAGCAAATTTTCACACCAATTTTGATGTAAGGTTGGGGATGGCCTAAGTTAATTACTTTATTCTGATTTTGGTGCAGGTTTTCGGTCTCTTTTATGCTTCTAAGCTCAACTCCACATCTATACTTTATTCCGAACTTAACTCTTATTTTAAGTTAATTCCATTTCGACACAATCAGACTCCTCAATCCAATATATAAGGCTTTAATAAAAAGATGGTAGGTTCCACTGTTCTACTGTTTAGTTTAGGCCGTAAATGGTACAGTAATTACTATAGAATCACATTTTGTTGAGTGGTGTATTAATAAAAAAAAGACCCTTATAAATATATATGTTATTTATACATAAATGGGTTAGATTTTCACTTCCAATTTGGACGCAAGATATTCCATCATGAATATAGAAATCCATTTGGATCTAATGTGATGCTTTTTATAGGGTTGACTTATAAAAATTGGTATAAATTAGAGGTGCCACATAAAATTTTGTGCATATGGTAGTATTATATATTGGCAGATTTAAAAAATGATGAAATCGTGTTGACAAGACATAAATGTATCAATGCACAATACCCGTGTGGCTAAATTGCATAATATAAAAATACAATAGTTTATCATAATCGAGCTTAATTAAATATTAAGCAATAGAACAATGAAGATCTAGTCAAAGTCAATTGAAGAGAAAAGATGTCCAATTGTAACAAATTGCAGGACACATATGTGCCAAGTGATAAAAGGTGAAGGTATATGAAACTTTCTATCAGAGAACTCGATTGATTGGAGGAATAGCTATTTCGAAAAATGAATACAAAAAAAATGGTACAACATCAGTCTATGATCTATCACCGGCATAATATTATTCTTAGCTAGCAGATTTCTAGTAAAAATTCCATCATTTTTAACCTTTTTCCATATGTTTTTTCTTCCATTCCACGGAATTTTTGTTCCATCAATCAAACGAGCCCTAAAAGCAATAGCCTATAGGTTATATTCGGCTGCATCATTTATATTACTCATGATAAAAGAGACTAAATATAAAACTAAGACAAAATGTTCACTAGTAAAAAATAAACTGCGACAAGTGAAAGTCTACTCTCATCATCGCTCCTATAAGAGCGAATGCCACATTATCAGAAAAAATAAGCAGATTAAACTTAAATTGACTTGCATTTGTCGAATGCATTAACGTTTAGGGTGTAATTTTTTATATAAGAATCTAAAATATTAAGTTGTAATCTGAAATTTATTATATAGAACCATAGTTCTAATTCTACATAGTTATATAAAAATCTGGGATACAAGAAGTACAATGTCGATATGAAATTCGAGTCAATGGTGACCCGTTATACTTGACTTATTAAAAGCCGTTGCATATGATATCTGCATTTGTCGGCTATACTTCCAACATATGGGATCATCTTTTTTTCTACCTTATCACCTACTCTTTCTTTTCTATATCTTCTTTCTTTCCTCTTGTTTCTATTTTTTTATCTCTCAATTCTTTAATGCCATCACTTGGGATAACTTAACCATCTTATAAATTTATTATAGTTCTAATTATACAGTTTATACTATATCTATAGGATAAATCAAATGGGTAGATTTTACCCGTGACTATTATTATTGTTGTTATAAATTCAGATAGAGAAATGGAAAATTTGTACTTACTAATTGATGTTTCGAACATATTAATAATTTTCTTCATATACCGATGAAGTTGAAACAATACTATTTTGAATTCAAGCTATAGCATTATACCAACGAATCAACCAATCCTTATGAGGTCGATCCAATAGTTAAAAGTTACAGAATTTTCTTTATTTGTGTTGAGTGCTCCACCTAACAAATTAATTGGAGAAAAAGCGACTCAAAATGTCTCACAACATTTAGCACCCTGACACCTCCACTCTACGATAAAAGCAATATGAAAAGGGAAAAAACATGTTCACTAATGTTATATATTCAACCCCCAGTTGGAAAGTCCCATTGACAACATATAGACATGATGTGGCATTAGGTAGTAGGGTTTTTAAAATTAAAAATTGTATAATGAAATCAAGCAATTTTCTTTCAATTGGATGGAAATTGCATAAATTTCAAGCAAAGTATTTCAATTTTTTCGCGTTCGTTTGTTTCATTTCTCTAAATTTTATTGTAGAAAGTACAAATTGGTTATAATTAAGCTTATTGATCAATTCACCAATTTTTTTAATGGAAGGTCAAAAGTTCAAGTTAGTAAAAATGAATTTAATCCTGGTACACTATTTTCACTCAGTGTTGTCGCTTCTCACGTGAAAAAAAAA
>CAOJBJ011556401.1:0-10414 GCA_948291685.1 Euphorbia celastroides | reverse complement strand
TTTTGGTTGAATGAACGTTGAAGGCTAAACTTTGTTCTTCCTTCGAATGCATCCAATCTCCACCCGAACCGCCTTGGATCCAAAAAGAGCTAGGAAAATGTGTTTGAGGGGATTTAGTGGATCTAGAACCGAACTAAGTTCACTCCTAGTGGTTAAATTCGAGAGAATTTAACCGGGCTTGAAGAAAAGGGAGGGCTTTTGCTTTCTTGAGCTGAAGAACAACTTCGATCTTGATTGCAGAGAGACTACAGGGATTTTTATGTTAATTGATGTTTGTTGGTTGGTTTCTTATTTTTAATAAGCAGCTAAAAGGGGTTATTTATAGGGTTGAATTCGTGCATCAGCTGCTAGGGTTTCATAGAGTTCGAATTGGACTCAAACAAGGTGAAAGAGTCCTTCCCGGACTCAGAATCATGAACAAAGGCGCCATGGCGGTGGTGCCTGTGTCTTCATAGGCGCCATGGGGTGGTCCATGTGGGCACAGAGGCACCACCATGGCGCCTGTCACATGACAGGCGCCACCAGCGCAGCGCCAGTCAACTTCTGGGGGCCCAAAATGGGCCCGTTTCGGCCTGCAAGGCCCCGGTGCGACCCTAAGCGGCTCTAAACCTCATTTTGAAGTTGAAATTGGTGTTTTTAATGGAAATGTGAGGGTTTTGAATGATGGGGAAATTTCATTTGGATCCTTGATCGGTTAGGGGAAATTCTGACGTTTCGATTTCACACTATTAAACCTTCGAATCTCAATTCAACCTTGGCAATAAACATTTCCAGAGGTGACGATACACAATATCGATTCATCATAGACTCCGGATAAAAATCTGATGCTCAAAATGGCAGCGTAGCATCTTTGTTAATGACAAGTTGTTTTTGTCCATTCATGTGACAAGCTCGCGTAACACAACTATTCAAATGTCTCTAGTATTGTGTAGTCACTCCAGATGGGGCATATGTCATCTTTTTTCTTTAGTGTTTGCACTCAACTTCTTTGGTACCATATTCCAATACATTCATCCTAACGCCTTCCCATACTAGCGATGTTTTTTTCCTCTTCTTTTTTTTGAAATGGATTAGCATCTACTTGCTGAGCTTGAGTTGAAGCGGTATCTCCAAGAGAATTCTCATGTTGACTAACTTGGGATTGGGGTTGCATTGTAGAAGACACCACATTAGCTTTCATATGTCAAATATCTGCAAATACAGAGACAACATCGCTCAAATAAGACTCAATATAGACAGTAGAAAATGTTTTCAAACGAGAGAGCTGTAATTCGTAACTAAATACCCAAATTCAAACTAACAAAAGTAAAATAAATACACAACCAAGTAATTACATAGAAAGATTTGAATTCTGAAAAAAAAAGAAAGCCTAATTCTTAGTTGAAGTGGAGAAAAAAAAGAAAATACGGCGGACTTAGTTTCAGAATACTTGAAGAAAGATTTGAAGTGCAGGTTGCTGGTGTATCGGTGAGGATAAGGGGGAGAGGAGTGATGCGGTGGCGGCATGTTTTTGAAGAGAATGAAAGTTAGGGTTATTGATATATATACTGATTGCAAAGCTAGGGTTATTGTGTGTTGCCAAGTTACACCTTAGCCCATGGCCCATTTTTTGTGAGGGGGAAGAAAAAGTAGATTCTTCCGAAAATATGGATAGATGATTTAATTTAATTACTACTACACACATTGACATAATTTCACAATTTTATTATTATAAATTAAACTAATATTTTTAATATTTAATTTTTACCAGTTTTTTATCGAGTTTGTTCATGAGTTAATTTACTAGCCTATTATTGAACTTCTTCACAAGCTTTCGAGCCTAAACCACCATTGTTCAAGCTTGGTTCGTTTACAAAGCCGAGCTTAGAATTTTATTTATGAACAAGCTCATTTATTAATAAACCGAGCTCGAACAAGCTTTTTTCGAGCCAAGCCTCGAGTAGCTCGCGAGCAGCTCAGTTCATTTACAGCCCTAAGTGCAATGTCCAAACCCTGCTGAAATAAGGTGTCTTGGACCTCACTTTGTCGTATGCCGAAATGTTCACTGCCGTCAAATATTTCCTCCATCAGTCTGGAGCTCACTCCAGCAGATCTCTGAAAAATACTCGAAGTATTCGATATGGATGCCTTCGTCGTGGATGACTTCTCTGTTTCGGCCATTTCGAAAAATTTCTAACAATAGTATTGCTCAAGTATTCGCCAAAAAATTTCCTAGGTAATTGGTGGAGTCACAATGGTCTCCCTTAAAAACTAATTTCCTTGGGCTATTATCGCCTTGGTGACAGAATTTTTCCCAACGTAACTCGACACAATATATTATTAAATTTTTCAAAGGTGTTTTTGACAATAAATTCAATTTGCTAGATTGCGATTGATACAAAACCCAGAAAGAGGAAAATTTTCTGATGTGTCGTTCAAAGTATAACTATGACGCACAAAGCATAGTATTTTTCCTAGAACCGGAGCTCTGATACCATTTGTTGCAGAAGAGACTACTAGCAAAACTCAAAATTACTGCAAAAAACCAAAACAGAGAGAACACCAAAGCTTTAACGAGGTTCGGCCAACTTGCATACGTACTCAGACACTACCAAATTAATATTTCACTGAAAAAAATATTACAATTTTAAGAGAAAGAAGAACAAATGCCTTGTACGAATGAGAAAGGCCAATTGTTGGGATGAGGAAATTAAAGCCTCGTAATGCCCTTTTATAGTGCTTGAAGAGTGTCATTTGCAATATGATCGTTGGAATATGACCGTTGGAAAGGTTTGTCCTTCTGGGTTTTGTCCTTTGGGTTTGTCCTTTGAACCCTTTAATGAAACCCTCTGATGAAACCCTTACACAAACTAAGTTCTTGATGACATGTGGGATTGGTTTGCTTCCCATCAAAGATGTCATTTTTCTGATTTTTATATTTTCAACTAGAAGTTGATACGTGGCATTGAGGGGGCAAATAATTCTGATATCCAACATGAGAGGGATAATAAGTTTATTTCTAAATTGGAGAAAATATTAGACTAAAAGTGGCATATTAAAGAAGGTATTTATGCATTTGACCCTTCTTTTATTTCAATAACTATCATATTTTTATACACAACAATCTACCATATTTCTCATTATTTTTTTAATTCATTATTATTTTATTTTGATAGAACACAAATTTTGTAAATCAATTGCTACCTTAAAAAATTTGATTAATTTTTGTTACTAATTGGTTGATCGAGTTGCCTAAAAAATATATCGCTTGTAACCCTTTTGGAGTTAAACTAACTTCCTGAAAGTCTTTGTAATTGAACTCTTGTATTTTGATTTCGGCACAGTGAAAACAAATCTATGAACATCATAACAACATAATTTATTTATTTTTTAAAGAATTAGAATTTTAAAGGAGTCAAGGTTTGATTTTTGGTCATCCTCATTCAAACAATATGAATGTACCACTTGATCAAAAGTTAATTGATACAATAATATTATTTTTGATAATTAAACTTTGACGGAACTACTTTGGAATCAAAATCTTCGAAGAACTATGATTGGCTTCTTTGGACGCTACCGCTTTCGAAAATAACCTTGAGTCTTGGATCTAAAAGTACAGAATCCTTATTCCAAGAAAATAACCTTAAATATTCAAGGAATATAATTTGAAGTTAATATAATGTATGCGTGGACCACCGTCTTTAACTTTCTCTGATACCTTAAAAATTAAGACCTTTACAAAAATGACCAAGTCATGTTTTGCTCCTCGTCTGGCAGTCTTAATTAAGAAAATATTTTTGAATAATAATTAAGAATCTACCGCCATACGAATGCACGTGATCACTATTTTCAATCAAGATTTGTCTGCTTCTTAATCTGAATGTTTACAGCTCTAATTTTCTATTATTATTATTATTATTATTATTCCCTCCACGTGATTTCAAAATTATTATTATTATTATTATTATTATTATTATTATTATTATTATTATTATTATTCCTTCCACGTGATTTCAAAAGATACATACAACATGAATATTACTTCATTTATTAATAACTCTAGGAAAATTGAAAGGGTTAATTAAACAATGTAATTATCATATTCATTTGGGTGAAATTTGAATTATAATAATATTAGTTTAGAGAGAGATGAATGTGAACAAAAGAATGGGTAGCTAAAGGCCTAAAGCTGCGAAATTATAAGCTTTCTTTTTCAAGTATTTAATGTGTTAGTTTTACTTTTTTGCATGGAACTGAGTTAAAGATGAAAATATTCTGTCATTTTATTCATCACACTGGGGAATCAGATTCTCTAACCACTATCCTTTGAAATGCACACACTTATTTATAGAGTTCATTTTATGGTTAATTTCGTAGATGTAATTTCATTCCTAGCTCCTATTTATGTTAATCAAGATTTGAGATAGATGTGGTTTATCAATTTGTATTAAAGCTTCTTTTTTTTATGTTAACCGTCTTGTAATAAAAACAATTCTAGATAAATGAACTTATTAAAACAGAGATCTTATTGATTATTGAATCTCAGACCACACATGTAATCTGAAGGATTATTTATAGTGCATTGATGGATAGGGAATATTATACAACTCAAACATAAACAAACTATTGCCACATTTTCTTCGGGTGAAAGAAAGAAGGCTAAAAAGTGAACGTCCCAACAAACTCTATCACATTAGCGATCAATTTGGCGCTGCTTCTACTAAGCTAGAAAGTTTTCCAATAAAGTCTATGTCCAAATTCATATGAAAGATATTTATTTTCTCTTAAATCAGAATCAACTAAAAAATTTGGAACATATACATAATTTGTTGGATCGATTGCTCAAATAGGTTTAGATTTTCTGTTTTTTATGTGTTTGAATAATTCTTATTTCTTTGGATAAGATTACTTAGTCAATAGATATTTTTTAGGTTGTTAGATGCAGATTTTATCTCCTAGTTTTCAGATAACTGCCTTTAGAATGTAGTTTTAAATTTCAGATTTGTCCAGCTGCTCCATCTGTTTCTCACTTACTGTTTGCGGATGATAGCTTGTTTTTCGTTGAAGCAAATGTTAGGGAAGCAGAGATTCTCAAAAATATCTTTTGCTTATATGAGTTGGCTTCAGGACAGAAAATTAATTTCGAGAAATCATCTATTATCTTCAGCCCGAATGTTAGTCAGAATGTGAGATCCAGTGTTGCTAATTGCTTGAGAGTGAATGAAGTGGATAATCATGGAGCATATTTGGGCCTTCCCTCGCTTATTGGCCGATCTAAGAAAGAAATTTTTGATTTCATAATTGAGAAGGCGGTCAAAAAGATTCAGGGATGGAGCAGAAAACCTATTTCTCAAAGTGGGAAGGAGACTCTTCTAAAATCAGTGGCGCAAGCCATTCCGACCTATGCCATGCAGGTACTTCTTTTCCCCTCCCATGTGATTGCTACTATTGAAAATTTTTTTGCCAAATTTTGGTGGGGTTCATCTGTCCATTGGTTGCGATGGGACAAACTTTGCTAACCGAAGGAGAAAGGAGGCTTCAACTTCAGACGGTTAGGGGAGTTTAATAGAGCTATGCTTAGAAAACAAGCTTGGCGTATTATGTCTAATCCGAAGTCGTTGTTAGCACGAATTTACAAAGCTAAATACTTCCCGAATTGTAGCTTTCTTGAAGCTGAACCTAAGCCGAATTCTAGCTTTGTTTGGAGGGGAATTTTGGCAACAAAACAATATGTGCAGCTCAGCTTAGCATGGAGGATTGGGGATGGAAATTCGGTGCACATTTTTGTTGAAGAGGGTGATTCTGGTCAGGGCTCAGGAGTTCTTTTTGGATTACCTTCGAAGCATGGGCGAATCATCTCTTCAAGTCCAATGATCCATACCCGATCCCTTTCAGTTGTGGAGCCTAGATGAGGAGCAAAGATCCAGAAGACCCTAATCACTCATTGCTTGCAGTTGGATTAAAATGGATGAACTCGATTAAAGGTCACACGGATTACTTATTTAATGAGGTGTTAAATTAGGGTAGTTATAGTTTTAGTTTTCACTGAAAAAGAACGTTCTGGTTGTTGTTCTCTCGATTGCTCTGCGATCTGTTTGGGGTTTGAAAATCTCTCGATGAGTTTACGGTTGGTAAGCTAGGTTTGGTTAGGAATTCTCTCTAGATTAATGCTCCTGTGATTGTAGCATTGGTGAGGCTTTGTGAGTAAGTTTCATTGAGAGAGGATTCGGTTTGTGAGGGATTTTGTACTTGGATATGAACTCTGTTCCTGCGATTCTTGAAGTCAATAAAGCGGCTGCCGGCGAACCTTCCCCCGTGGATGTAGTCTGAGCCTAAAAACTCAGGCGAACCACGCTATATCGGTGTTCTTGTGTTGATTGTTTTCTTTTTCTGCATTTTTGATTCCGGTAAACTCTTTCCTTTTCTTTATTAAACTCGTTACTGTCATAATCAGTTGAAGTTGCAAGCAAACGTGATCTAATTAATCACATCAATTTTTCATGACAGGTGGCTGCCAAATCTGCTTGGCAGTGACGCTGCTGTGTTGGTGCCGCAAAAACTACAATCGGGTGAAGTTCGAATGCCTATGTGAGCCGACGGTAAGCATTGGGATTTGGAGCTGCTTGAGAACGAGTTCTCTGAAGATACCTGTGCTGCTATAAGACGTATTCAACTCCCTTGGCAGAGCTGTTCGGATTCAGTGTATTGGAAGCTCGAACAAAATGGCTTTTTCTCGGTTAAGTCTTGCTATTACGCTATATGCAATGAAGTTCCAACAATTCCTAATGTTTTTGTGGACCCTTGCTGGAAAAATATTTGGAATGTTGAAGCACCACGTAGAGTTCTCAACTTTCTTTGGAGGTTAGCAACAAATTCTCTTTCTACTCTTATTCGATTGAAAAGTCGACACATAGATGTAAGTGGTGTGTGCCATTTGTGATGATGGTTTTGAGGATAATTTTCATGCATTGTTGGGCTGCCCGTTTCTATTTCCCATTTGGAATGAATTTAGTGGACAAGGCTGGCCGATTAACATTAGCTCATGTTCGGGTTGGTGGATTTGGCTCTCGGGTAAGAGTAAAGGGGAAATTGCAAGAGGGGCGTGTATTATGTGGGCTATATGGGCTAGACGAAATCTTTTTATATGGAACCAGAAATTTCGACCCCCGTCTCATGTTATTCGTCATGGTCTTGGCTTTTTGCGGGAATGAGAATCTACCAATTTGGTAAAACGAGATGAGAATGGCCCTCCATCCTCTAAATTGTGACAATTACCTCCAGCCGGGTGGATCAAGTGCAATATTGATGCTAGCTTATTTGATTTAGGCAATTCAATAGGACACAGATGCATTATTAGGAACGATGTCGGCGAGGTCATTGAATCCCGTTCGTGTCTTCTTGTAGGAGGGGGTGACCCTTTTCAGGTGGAGGCTATGAGTTGCAGGGAAGCTTTAAGCTGGTTAAAAGGAAAAAATTATGATAGAGTTATAGTGGAGACTGATGCGCTTAATGTTGTCACGACCTTAAACAGTGCTACTAATTATGCGTCTCTTATTGGTCTTATTTTATCAGATTGTAAGGAACTTTTAAAGGGCTTTCAGTTTTGTCGGGTTGTCTTTGTGCCTCGGTTTGCGAATTATGCTGCACATAATTTAGCTAGAGCGGCTGGTTCTTCGACAAGTAGGAGGATATGATTTGTGTATCCACCTTTTTTCTGTGCTGTATTTGTTTTGATCAGTAATATAATGGACTTTCTTCAGTAAAAAAAAGAGTATTCTTCTTACCATATACGTAATTTTCACTCGAAAAGCATAGAATTTGTATACGTGTTAGAAGATGAAACATAAATATCTATAATAAATTTGCAGTATTTTTAAAGGTTTGTCATCACATTGCTTAACATTGTATTGAGGAGTGGAATTATGATTTGAAACCCCGAAAATTACAAAAATGCTCTTTTAATTTAAAAAGAAAATATAGCTTGTTAAGCGAGGCGAATTTCAATTAGAAGTTGAAAGAATAAAATTCAAGCCTAAAAATGTTCGATTCAATTCATTGACAATCTAAAATGTGATTAGTGTCATCTTTGAACCTGTATTATCATTTGTTTATTTAAAGGTATCATAAACATATTTCGCAATATTTTCTTAAATTAAAAACATCCTGAAGGGATGATTAGATAACGTATATTTGGAAAGTAAAGAGAAGCCCCAGTGAAGCATTTGCTTAGCATTATCGTTGCTAAGTCTAAATGAAAATCTTTTTTTCTATCGAACTACTAATTGTATCTCCATGAAAATTTCACATTTGTGTTGAGGTATTTATTTCATTGTAGTTGGGAAATGAAACGTTGTTGACTATGAAATGGGAAAATACGAATCATCAACTTCACTCATTTGCTACTATAGTTTATCACCGACTTGAATAATTTGCAAAATATAACACGGTTAGAGAATAGAGGCCCGTTCTTTCTTCTATGGGCTTTTCTTAAGAGGCAATAACCTAAGCCCAATTTCTGTACCCTACCTCACCAATTTGTACTTTTATAAATGTCATAATTCAATTTACATATGCACATTATGACTATGCTAACACCCCGAACTGAATAAAGAGTTTCCATGGTAAAAAAAATTTATGAAAAAAGATTTACACGCTGTGAAAAATAGTCATTCACCTTCACTAACTCTTTGTCTTCAAAGAAACCGAGATGATTTTTTCAAACTTTTGGATATCCACTGAATAATTATTAGAGTTAGTAACACTATAATTAATTTGAATCAAAACACCAAAATAAACCTAATAGACGTGTTTACATTTATAACAGACATATAGCATATATTTATTAGACATCTAACATATATATAATGGACATCTAACAAATATCTACTAAAATTCTAGAGGTTAATAAAATCAGAACAACAAAAGATTGGAATCAAAACACCAAAAGGCATTTATAACAGTGTGAGATACGTTTTATGATAGATGCATAACAACTATCTAATGCACGTCAAACATATCTCTAGAATTTATTTTTTGAATTGTAAGATATCTATTTGATATATAATGAAGGTCAGTTTAACTACAATAAGTCGAAATCAAAACACTAGAAAACATATAGCATATGATTGGTACATTTATAGCATATTTCTTATAGATTTGTGATATATCACAGCTACAAAATAGATTTGCAGTTTCAGAATTTGATTATTCAAAGAGCTATGTGTTTTACACATTCCTTCTATCCAACAATTGAGTATTAATGAAGAAGTATTTAATAAGCATCAATAAAATATTCGACCGTTGAATGGGAAGAGGGTAGAAAACATCCGGCTTTTTGTATATCTTCAATAGTGAAATGACACTTTGATATACTTTCATATCAAATTTTGAGATTTATGTATAACCTGTTATATGTCCTTTGAGGAAACTTCTACTCTCTGTCCACATGTAAAACCCTCAAAAGATTTTTAAACATTAATTTTGAAAAGCAAAGGTTTTTAGAAATATTCCCATATATAGCGGTTGAAAAATATAAAGAAAAAAAATTGTTTTTACCAATTTTCTCCCCCATAACTCAAACCAAGGGACCCCTCAAATATACAAGCTAGCATAAACAAGATGAAAATGGTTATCAAAAAGCTTTGGTGCTACGTAACAAAAAGAAATCAGAAAACCTTCTCTGGTTAAAAATGGAAAGACATTATTGTTTTGGACATTATTCTTCCACCATATATATTTGTTTGATATGTAGGGGCCACTAAGAAATGACAATATCATTTGACTTTTGACTTTGGGGGTGCAAATTCATTGTTCTCTTTTATCTACGTAATTTGTACATTTCATTTTCGTCTGTACTAGATAAAAAAAATATTGACAATTTTCAGTGAGTAATTTGTAATATATACATCGAGAAATGATTTTTTCTTACCGAGAGTCTCAGGATTATTAAACTTAAGTTTTTTTTTTATAATTCCGGTCGTAGTTATTATTCAAAAAATGTATGAAGGAAAATTCTTCCTTTCACATGAAAAAGAAACCTCAATCAACATTTTGATTTGCATGTGACATCGAGGGATGCAAATTGACAACCTTTACCAAATTTAAGAGACTAGCTGAAACTTATAAAAATTCAGGGTGACGCCCCACTTTTCACATCAAATTTTAAAAGTTCTTGATGTATTTGGCCTATTTCACATTTAAAGTTCTTGACAATTTGTTAGGCCGTACGCCCGATTAAAAGTATGACACAACTACGCACTCCAATTAGCTAGAGAGGAGAGAAAATGGCAATGTTGTGCAGAAAGATTGAGTGTGTAAGTGAATTTCTCTTAGTAAATTCTTCACATATATATCAAAACTTTTGGATTTCGGTACATGCATGCTTTTTTTAGTGGAAGTCAAATACTTAATTTGATTAAAGTTAATATCTTTTTTC
>CAOJBJ011556369.1:0-10404 GCA_948291685.1 Euphorbia celastroides | reverse complement strand
GAGATTGATTGATGGAAGCATGACTGATGATAGAATTGGTACTTGTGTTACTCATGAAGGCCAGCGTGCTGTTTCCATCAATGGCGCTTTCTACTGGATCGCCTCTAGGTTTGCTTATTCTGCTTCGAAGAGATGTCTTGTTTGTTTTGATCTTGCTGCTGAAGAATTTAGGCAGATTTCAATCCCTGAGTTTATTGGTGGAGTTTGCTGTAAAGTTATCAACTTCAAGGAATCCCTTGCTCTGGCAGTTTATGCAGGACTCGGAAGGCCTATCAATCGAATGGAACTGTGGGGGTGGGAGGGGGATGATTATGCTTATGGGAGTGCCAAGCATTGGAATAAACTCCATTTAGTTGATCTGAATTTTCCAGGAATCCCAATTGGATTTTATAATGATGCTGAGCTGCTCTTAAAGCGGGTGGATTATAATTGTGTTGCTTTAACTTTCTATGATGTTAATACTAACTGCTACAAGAGCCTCCCAATCTGTGGTTCTGAGTTTACTTGTGAGTTTTACAGCTATGTGGAAAGCTTGGTGCCGGTTGCCAGTGGAGATGAACATCCAGAGGAAGAAGAGGCAGAGGTGGAGTGAGACTGGGAGGGGTACAGAATTGAAGAGTTGGACTCATATTTTTGGCTCATAGTTTTGGTTAGTGATGACATAATTTAGTTTCATTTAAAAACTGTTAGGATGCTTAGGCACCGGTTTACTCTATCTAGTATCTACATGTTTATAGTTTGTCTCTGAATAGAACCAAATTGAGTCCATTTCTTGTGTTTATAATGTAAATGACTTAGAAGGAAGTTGGTTTATGCTTCTAATGATTTGCTTGAAGTCATTATTCTATTAAGTATTGCTTTATCTACCTGACCAGAGGCAGTTAGCCTTGAAGGTTTGGCATTATAGATTGGTATTAAGAATCCATTAGATGATATTTAAATATCTTCAAGTGTGTGATTGTAGTAATGTTTAACTCGAGTTTTGATTCCTGGTTATATAGAAAATGGGGTTTTGGATTGGCAGTGTTTTCTTTTTCAAGGCCATGTGCTTAGCCTAAGAGGAACCCCACCTCATATTATGACAAAAGGTTAGCCTGCCTACATTATGAGCTTAATTGTCATTTTCAGTCCCTATACGCACACCATATGCATATAATTATTCCATGTACTCTTTCTTTTCAGTCTATTCTGTCACATTTTTTCATACTCAGCATCTATACTTCTATAGGAACAGTTTTATACTTTTATATCCTATGGATTTTTACCTTGTGTTGTTGAAGTTCTAGGAAAAGACAAAATGTGTTCTAATCTCCTAGTCTTAGCTACAGTTTAACTGAAGAGCACTATAGTCGCCGCCCCTTAATCAATAGGATAGGATATTTTAGTTATGTTATGAATTCTCTTTCATATAAAATTCCCCATGTGAGAAGCGTTTATTATTTAAAAGGAGAAAAAAAGTCAGACAACCATGTGATAGTTTTTTGTGAGTGTCCCCCACTGCATAAAATGGGGAACATATTCTCAAGCCCAGGCCCAAAGTTGCACATTATCTATTAACTTGTGTTCCATTGTGCTTTAAGGTTGTTTATATTTCTTGGTTTCATAGAGGAAACCAACCACAAAATGATTGATATTTTAAGTAAATACAAAATAGATGGAAAATGTGGGCGATCAGAAAATGCTATTTTCAAAAGCTTAATCTATGTTCTTCGTTGCTCCTAAAGCAGTGGGATATGCCAAATATCATTGAGAAGACGACAGGTAGTGGAAATAATAATTGAGGAAAAGGTATACCTATATGGTTTTTTATTTTATTTATGTCTGTAGCTTCCTCTGGTATTTTATGTTGTTTTCGAGGTAGCAAAAATCTTCTTAAATATTAGCATGGCCTTGACCCACTCATAACTTGATATTATGGAATATTTTTTAATTGTATTTTGAGTAACTGAAATTGCGGCATGTTGGCATAGTATTGGACATGAATATAAAGTACAAATAATCAAAATATTTACTTTATATCAATTGATATGACAGATTAAAATGGGTCAAACCATTCATTTCCTTATTATTTCAAATCCCTCACAAGGAAAATAAACCAAAGCTTAACACAATCTTTGAGTAGAAATCTCACTTGAAAATAATGTATAATATAAAATTTAAAAAAATACACTAAAATTATTTCATTGAACAAACTTGCTAAAAGAATAGAAAAGATCAAAATAACATGAAAGAGACAAGTGCAAAACCATATACAATAGCATACATCTTTGCAAAAGCCTCATGCAGCTTAGCTTAATATATGTAAGATATAATTTCCAGATATTGTGTAGTGAACACAATTTTGAATGCATAATCGATAAAGGATGTCAATGGCCAGCGAGAATAGCCGAGCAACTTATAAGAAAACACAGAGCTGATCCATAACAAGAACACAAGTGTAAACAATGCTGGTCAGAACGAAACTTGATGCTTCTCCGAAATGCAGGGCAGCTTTTGGCTTTCCAGTGCATTGCCAAACTAGCCCGAAATGTGTTAGATTAAGCTCAAGCTCAGACTGTCGCCCCTGCGATTTAATCTCAATCTTATTAAGAAAATACTCTTTTATAGCAACAACCATTTTCAAATTGATTTTGGATGAACTGATTCAGTGACTTGTATTTAAGATAGTTCATCCTCTATCCTCTTAAGAATATATATCGGAAACTTCTCTTATCAGATTTTCTAATCGAATCAACTTCAGTAAAATCTATATCTGCATTATTAAATAATATCCAATAAAAGCAATACAACCTACATGAATAATATTGCACATGGCTATCATGAAGCATTTCCAACCGAAAAGGTCACCCTCCCTACCTTCTTATCAAATATAAATAAAAATTCTGAGAGCCAGAATCGATTTTCTTCACAGCATCAGCTTCCATCCAGAACTCATAAGTTCCTCTCAAAGAACTCCCAAATCCTTTCCTCCATGTAAACCCGGTCCCTATGTTTGCGAGGCATGTGCCTTTCATCAGGAAATATCAGCAGCTCGTACTTCTTCCCAGCAGCCACAAGGGCATTCACTAGCCTTGCAGTGTGCCTAAAATGCACATTTTCATCAATCATTCCATGCACCAGAATCAACTTCCCCTTTAACTTGTGCACATGATGCATCACCGAGCTCTGCTCATACCCAGTTGGATTCTGTGAGGGAAAACCCATGTACTTCTCGGTGTAAAACGTGTCATACCCGTCCCATGCTGTCACAGGTGCACCTGCCACAGCACAACAGAACACATTGGGGAACCTAGCCAGTGTCATCGCTGACATGTAGCCACCATAGCTCCAGCCATATAGCCCGATGTGGCCTGCTTTGGCTAGCCCTTTATTGATGAGCCATTCGGCTCCAGTGAGTTGATCATCGGCGTCAACACTGCCTGATTTGTGTTTCAGGTGGCCTTCGAACTTTAGCCCTCGCCGAGCACTCCCTCGATTGTCCAACTGCAAATGAGAAGCGATAGAAATCATTCGACATCATTATAGATCTTAGGCCAAATGCCTCAAGACCCCTAAACTTGTCAACTTTCACCACATGTCACCCTGAACTCCCAAAAGTTGCAATTTACCTCCTCAACCCCCTTAATGCCGCGGGTCAACCTTTAGTCAAAAGATGAAAAAACAGAAAAATGGAATCTTTGAAAAGTCAAATCAACCACAATCTGACACGTGACATTGTGGGGCCATACAAGTGCAGGTTTGCCAAGTTAAGGGGGTAAATTGGAACTATTGAAAGTTCAAGGTGGCATCCAGTAAAAGTTGCCAAGTTTAGGGGGGGTTTAATGCATATAACCTGGATGTTAACATAATAAGGCAACTACCGCTATGCCTAAACAAACTAATTTGAAAGCTATAAAGAAACAAGTATTTCCATACATCTAATGCCATCACTTTACCTTCCACACAAGAATTCCTTTGCTCCGCAGATACTGAGCTCTCATGTCGACAGTACTTATCCATGATTCACTAACACACTGAACCGAGGGGCCACCATACACACTAACCAAGGTCTTATAAGGTGGAGGACCGAATTTCACGGCATCAGGCTTATATAAGGCACCATAGAGTATAGTTCCATCATTTGCTTGCACCTGAACTATCTCTGGAGGATAAAGTGCATACCTTTTGATTCGTGGAATGGTTACTGGCTTTTCATACAGAGGCATGATTATGCTTCCATCACTCAACGAGCAAAGCAAAACCCTAGGGGGAGTATCAAGGGAATCATGAACATCAAGGAAATTCTGCATGTGGTGATCAAGTACAACCACATGCTTTCCCTTACCATGTGTTAACCTCGCCGGTCCAGTCGACATTCGGTTGGAATCAGGGCATAGTTTTGCACAGTAGAGGTTGGACTCCAGAGGACTATCTAGAGTTGCAGTGAAATATACAAGGCCTGAAGCCTCATTTACACCAGCAATTTGCTCAACCATCCACTCGCCTTCAGTTATAGGACCCAAGCGCGTTCCATTCGAATCATGTAGATATAAATGTCTAAACCCGGTTTTTTCGCTTGCCCAGATAAACCCTCCAGAGTACTTGGCAACCCCTTTATCTAAAGGAGTGAAGCAGTCGTGCAAGTTAACCCATATTCCGTGTTCTTCTACCATTAGAACTTTTTTCTGACCGGTCTTGATATCGAACCTCACGATCTTTAATTTGGAGTGAGATCTGTTGAGAATCTGAGCCACGAGAATATCTCCATGCATCCAATTGACTCTGGCCAAGTACTCATCCTCGGTATCTGGTTTGTTTGTGCCCCCACATTCGAGATCCAACCAGGTTACAGGACCACCAGAAACAGAAACTACCCCCAGGCGAACTTTGACATTCGAAGCTCCAGCAAATGGATAAGCATGGTCTTCCTGTGCCTCTAAATCGACAGAGTCCTTGCCTTGGTGCATAATTCTGAAAAGAGGAATTTCGGACGAGTCGACTTCTGTGAATGCAATGTATTTGCTGTCAAGTGACCACCAATATCCATTTTTTCTATCCATTTCCTCCTGCAACCAATGAAACTTAAGACCTCAGGAAAAGTTTCAATCTCCAGAAAACTTAGCAATAGCATCTGTGATATTGCTAGAAGAAGTGGTTTGTCCAAATTGAAATTTTATCTCAAGCGCACAATACAATTATAATAGGGAGGATTCTAGAGCAAAACTATGGTACTTTTGAGAGCCTAAAAGGAGAGGAATATTTTCATAGTTTCGGCAAAATGAATAAAATACAAGAAAAAGAAAAGAAATGCAGGATCTAGTTCGCACCTGAGCTATATATTCAGCAAGCCCATGAGTCTGCACGGAAAAAAGTAGAAGTGTCAATGTCAAAGCTACTAGAGGAGAAAGGCAGCACAACAGAACATAAGAGGTTGTAACAAGCGCAAACTTCAACTGAAAAAATGTAAAAGCACTAGAACTTAGAAGGCAGCCAAGGTAGCTGATTTTTTTAATATAATAGTACAAATACTGCTTTAAATTCATCTTATTTTGATCTACCAGTTCTATCAATTATAAAAAACATTAAGACCTCCCAGAATCAGATCCATATGGCTGTATGGCACATTTTTTTACAAGTTTTATCAATTTATATGATATCGTAAAATAATGAAATTTCAGTATGAGTAATGAAACTTTTTGAGATACAAAGACAAAACTTATGACCACAGAATCGTTAAATTCATTGAGAAATACCATTATAGCTTCATCTAACAGTCACAGCTGAATGGCATAATGGAAATGAAAAGAACACTTATCTATACCATACTAATTGAAGGTCTAACAGGAAATTAGAAAGAGACCATTACTAGAATGATGGACAATAGAATCCTAAATAGGGCTTTAAGACAACAAGGATTCACGTCGCAAACATTAGCAATTTGAAAAACTGAAGCACAATAACCAACTATGAGTCTTCAGTTCATATGCTATCAACTGTATACTGAGGTGGCGAAGTAGCAGAGAAGGACCATATGGTAACATGGATACAACATAAACATGTACACATAATATAAAGCTGATTTCACGACTCTCAAAAGTAAAATGTGCACCTTTTTACTAGCTAACAAAATCATACCAGAATATTTCCATTGCCACCAGATGTCAACTGTTTTGTTTCATTGTATAACAGATTCAGAACATGCAGCTCACTGTCTTTCACATAGGCAAGCTTCGTACCATCAGGGGAGAGATGGGGATCAATAATCGGTGAGGATGGCGAAATTGGAAGAATGAGCTCAGGTTTTGAGGAATGCAGCTCCTGAAAATAAACCTGCAAACAGAGACATGTTCCAAATATCAGAAGTGAACTGATTCCACTTTGGAAGAAAACAGCACTAACCCAAGAAAAAGATGCAATACAAATGTGAACAAGACATCCAGACACAGAAACAAACAAAATCCAGATTACAAGGCAAGAGAATGATCATTACCATAAAATTTACATGGTCCAGACAATGTAAAGGAATAAGTGATGTAGCTGCTAAGCCTTTAAGGCATCAAACAGAAAAAGTGATCAAAAGAATGTCTTGCTTCATCCCATGGATTTATGAAAATGCTAGCTTTAAAAATGATTCGAGGAGAAATTGTATTCAAAACACGGTTAGAACATATATACTTCCACGAACTTCAATGGATGAAATGAATACCAAACTAACTATTTCTCATATAGCTACGAAGACAAATCCCATTGCTTTGGCTAGTCGAAGCACATAGTATAAGCTTAGTAGAGAACAACATGTCAAACTAAAGATCAAAACTTGTAAGGATTGACATAAATTACAAGATATGAGTGAACAAACCCCTGTTGGCAGTGGCACCATTACTGCCTTCTTGGAGCTTGTCTTCACCCATTCATACCGTGTAACTCCGAGTCCACGTTCTCTAGACCTCTCACGCCTCAATTTCTCTTCGGGAGAAATATTACTCTCATCAAGTCCACCATCAGGAGGAGAAAAAATCAATTCTTGCTTGCTGGTCTTGAGATCAAATGCAAAAAGGTTTCTGGTCAAAGTTTTATCTGGACTAAACAAGTAAGTGACTGAAGTATCATCAGGGCTGAAACTAATCGAAGTGGGAGCACAAAGTCCCGGCAATGGAGATTGTATAATCTCTTCAATAGGAAAAATAGTACAGTCGTCAAAATTATGCGGAGTAGTACTGTCAGTGACAGTCATGTCTCTGTTCAATGATCTCAAACGTTTTGATTTCTTCTTCTCCTTCTCCTCAACAAATTGCATTACAACAGCAACTCTTGCCAATTAAGTTGCAAGGCACCAGAAAAACCTTCAAACACAAAACCCACAAAAAGAAAACCAATCAGAATTCTACTTTACGTACGCCAATCACAGACATTGACTTCAACTAAACAGAAAGTGAAAGTATTCCCCGTATTCACATACGCCCTCCAGAACTCTAAGAAATCAATCAGGAAAAAACCCAATATTCGGAATTCAAATTTCGCTACAATTAATTGCCATTAACCCAAAACATATTTTTAATAATATTACCAGCTACAAACACCAAGGACCAGTTCAGCAAGAAACATCAAAACGTTAAATGAATGATCGACCGGATCAGATCTCACACAATGGAATCTTAAATTGAACAATTTGATGAAAGGAGAATGAATTCTAACAAATTAAACAACAAATTTACCTGGAAAGGAGAAAGAAGCCATCGGCCATGGTAGAAAAGAAATCCAGGAATCAGAATTAGCGTTTCAGAGACGAGGGCAGATCGATTTGTTGGATTGAGAGGTGGAATTGGATTGTTCGTTGTTGAAGTTAACAATACAAGTAAATTCTGTGTTGAAGTTTTCATTCCAACGCTTTTAGTCGCTTAAACAATTTTCAGTGTTGTTATTCCATGTTTATTTAGTTTTGTGATATCTTTTTATTATGGTCTAGTTATGCTGTGACCTTTTTATGTTTTATTTTTCATGAGAGAAATATGACTTTATCTTTTGTTAAAAATAAAATAAATACGTAACCTTTTGGTTACAATATGTAAAAAGTAAATAAGATACGACAAACTAAAGTAGATAGAAATAGGGATGTGTTATTTTGTTATCTATATCACTTTTAACTTTGTTAAAAGTGTTTTTTTTGAATTGAGGTTCAAATGTAATTCATGATAAACTAAGTAAAGTTTAAAATTTTTAAAGTTATAAAGTTGAGACAATTTCAATTATATATTGAGTTTTAAATTTTTAATGGTCCAAATTCAGTTTTAGTGAATGGTAGAAAATGTCTCAACTTTACAACTTTAAAGAGTTTGAACTTTAGAAAATTCAAATCATTTTCACAAACTCTTTATATAGAAGTTAGTTTGACCAACTAAATTACAGCATTACTTCAATGTTTTGTTATATATAAAATAATTTATTTTAACTATATTTTTCCGTCTTTTTACACTTTTACACCTAATAAACTTCTTATAATTATATATTTTTTTCGGAAACACTTCAAATCTTTTATAAATTGGAAACTCCTTATAATCAGGCCAAAAATCACAGGCAATAAGAAAAACCTCTTTTATAGGGGATTTTATATCAAGAGCCCGGCTTTTTGCACCCCACCTCGATCCAACCGTTGATTAATTAATTAATACTTAATTAAATACATATTTTGAGATAATTAATGGTTAGATTGGGGTGGGGTGCAAAAAGCCGGGATTTTTGTATAATTTCCCCTTTTATAGATGGGTAGAATATATCAGTAAGTATGGTCCACAAATATCCTACCTCTTTTGTCTGATTGAAATTATAATAATTTAGTATAATAAGGAAAAGACTGAAAAGAACATGTCCATATTTCACTAAATAGTATCCATATACACCTAAACAGCAATACGTATGTCTAGCAGTTAATAGAATACCATATATGAACGGGTGTATTTGAAAAAAGAAATGCAACCTTTTGGGATCAAAAGAGAACTACACCAAATACACTTTTATTCTAACAAAATATACATTTAACCGTGAGGTAATAACAGCTGCTTATTGTTACATATGCAAGCAAAATGTATACACTAAGCTCCCATGGTTTCCTCTAACCCGATTTTTCTCTTGTTAGTACTTTCTTTTACATTGAAACTCTTCAGAAATCGAACTGAATCGTTTCTGATTCCATCTTGGCTTGGAGAGATCTATTTCTGATTTGTGTATTCAAACTACAGCTTGATTTCAAGCCTTAAATTTCTGAATCTTCAACTTCAGAAGTTAAAACAAAGCTCGGAAATGCCAGTGTCATATCCCTACACCAGAATTAAAGGTCAAGTTAATCGAGCTACAAAACATGTAACAACATTTCAATCACAGATCTTTTTGCTCAAAATCATCAGATATAGTCGAATTCCCTTTTATCTTGCAATAGCAGAGGCAAAGTAGAGTGGAATATCTACTTTAGATAAGGCAGGGTCATGTTCCTTAAGAGAGATGGATGCTTTGCCACGAATTCCTTCCATTCTTCCCTATCTATTTTTCCATCGCCTTTCTTGTCTGCATCTCTCCAAGTCTGGGAAATTTACAGCAGGTTTGAGATCAAAATAGGTAAGGTTGCAATAAAACTAAAAAAGAAAGGTTGCTTATGAACTGTACCTTATCGACAATTGATTCAACAGCATCATCTGATAGTTGCAGATCCGATTCATGTAGAAGCGCCAATATCAGGAAATTAAGTAAACAAATTAGAAAAAAACCATTAACTTCTTAGAATTGCATTCTTTATTGTCTCACATTCTTTATAGTTTCACCCCAATCCGATCAATTATACTATTCTATTACAGGTCAAAAGAAAATTCAACTAGTGCCAAGAGATGCACAAGACAATGAGGAATAGTCAATGGTAAAGTATTTGCAGAGCTCACCTCTTCTCGTTCAATAAAGCCCGTTTGCCTTAGATCGTATAACCTGAAAGCAACTGCAAAAATTATTCCCATTGTTTAGTAGAGAATAAGATTTAGGGACTGTTCGGTATTGCTTTTCAAGTTGTTGTCCAATAATTTGCTCGCATAAAATTTTCGTAGAACTACATTTGTTGTCTTTAAGCAACACATTTTGGTCTTTCATGCTAATTATGATTTGCTTTTTCAAAATCAGATCGGCTGCTTCTGGAAAAGGCTTGAAAATGGAGCTTTTCTGGAAAAACAGTTTGGGAAAAGCAATACCAAAATGACCCTTAGAATCCATTCAGAGAGTAAAAATGTCCAGAAAGTCAATCGGGATGAAAGATACCTAATGATCGAATGATATCTCCAGAATCAATCACTCCATTGCGTTTGATATCAAATAAGTCAAAGATCTAGAAAAAAGCACCCACTTAAATGCAGCTCACAAAATGGAAAAATTCCGTTGAGTATGACATTT